>JAPFRW010000160.1:0-119237 GCA_030778065.1 Akanthomyces uredinophilus | reverse complement strand
CCCCTCTGCATCTCAGTCTTACTCCTCCCAGGTTTCCCAACGTGCCCGCGCGTACATCAATTTTGTATTCTGAATTCGTCGCGAACCAGAGTCGCGCACATCTTTACACAATGGCCGACAAAGCAGACCACAGCACCACCGTCGTGGAGCCAGGCGTGGCCGCTGAGAAGGACGTATGTCAGCTCGTCGCAACTTGCGCGATTGCGCCGGGGAAATTCAACCTGCTAACCATTGAAATGCGCCCGCTCGCAGAATGACGTACAGCATAGTGCCCAAGGTGTCGAGCTCAGCGACGATGGCATTGAGAAGACGGAGCGCCACCTCGACGTCACCGAGGACGACCTGCTCGAGGCCAGGGAGCTCGCAGCAACCTATTCGCTCGACGACTTGCAAAGTGTAAGTTCTTCTTTTTCTGCAAAAGACCCCCATAAAGATGCGCCGGCAACTAACACGGACTCGACAGATGATGCAAAGAGTACTGAAGCTTCATGGGCGCGACCCCAACTTCCCAATCAACATTATTCGCGAAATCGAGGAATTTCTCCGTGAGCCTACACATCGTTCCAAGATTGCCAAGGACGAGGCATCTAACCATTTTCAACAGAAAACGACGACGTCTTTGCCAATCCAGAGAAACATGAACAGCTCATCAACGACATGAAGATTGAAGCCGCGCTCATCACCAACAACTCGCCCTACGCCGAAGTTCGCGCCGTCGTCGACAACCACGACGATCCCACCACCCCCGTCTCGACCATTCGCGCCTGGGTCATTGGAATCATCCTCTCGGTCGCATGCGCCTTTGTCAACATCTTCTTTGGCATCCGCATGCCCGCCATCAACGTCACCTCAAACGTCCCGCAGCTGCTGGCCTATCCGCTGGGCAAGTTCTGCGAGACGGTGCTGCCCGACGCTGGAGTTACCCTTTTTGGTGTGCGCCACAGTCTCAACCCGGGGCCGTTCAACAAGAAAGAGCACATGCTCATCACAATCATGGCCAGCATCTCGATTGGCGGCACGTACACCAGCAGCATCATCTGGATCCAGGCGCTGCCCAAATTCTTCAATCAGCCGTGGGCAATCAACTTTGGCTACCAGACACTGATTGCGCTTTCGACCAACTTTATTGGCTACAGCCTGGCTGGCATTACCCGCCGCTTTCTGGTTTATCCTTCATTCTGCGTTTGGCCTGAAGCTCTCGTCACCATTGCTCTCAACGCCTCGTTTCACGATGACAGCAACCCAGCTGTCGCCGGTCCTTTCAAAAGCTTCTGGAAGATGAGCCGTCTGAGGTTCTTTTGCATTGCTGGCGGTCTCATGTTCATCTACTTTTGGATCCCCAACACACTTTTCTCCGCCTTGACCTTTTTTACCTGGATGACATGGATCGCTCCCAACAACAGCCTGCTCACCACCATCACTGGCTCTCGAAACGGCCTTGGAATTAACCCCATTCCGACGTTTGACTGGAACATTGCCACCTTTTTTACAGACCCTCTTGTCATTCCCTTTTTTAGCACTTTTAACCTGTTCGTTGGCATGTTCTTCAGCATGTTCATCGTTATTGGTGTCTACTTTAGCAACGCCTGGCACACCGGATACCTCCCCATTACATCCAACGCTCCTTGGGATCATTATGCGAAGCGATACAATGTCACACGTGTTCTTGATTCCAAGGGAATCATGGATCTTGAGAAATACCAAGACTACTCGCCGCCATTTCTCTCAGCCGGAAACATTGTGGTCTACATGTTCTTCTTCAGCGTATACACTGCGTCCATTACTCACGCCATCCTGTATCATCGTCTGGAAATCTCCATGGGTTTGAAGGAGCTCTGGAATACAATCAGCCGCAAGAAAAACACCGAGGAGGACCGAGTGTTGGATGTTCATAACCGTCTGATGAAGGCGTACAAGGAAGTGCCTGAGTGGTGGTATGCAATCTGCCTTGTCTTTGCCATTGCCGTCGGAGTGGCTGGCATTGTTCACTACCCTACCAATACGAGTCCCGGGACGATCTTCTTTGGAATTGCCCTGACCCTCATCTTCATCGTGCCCACTGGCATTATTTACGCCATGACTGGTGTGCAAGTCAGTCTCAATGTCCTGGCCGAGTTTATTGGAGGTTCTTGGGTTGAAGGCAACGCCCTGGCCATGTGCTTCTTCAAGACCTATGGCGTCATTACATGTCTGCAGGCACAGGCCTTTGCCAGAGACTTGAAGCTCGCGCACTATCTCAAGATCCCCCCTCGCATCACCTTTTTCGCGCAAATGGTACCCACGCTTGCAACTACATTTGTGGCTGTCGGCGTTTTGACCTATCAAATCACTCTCAAGGATGTGTGTACGGAGAATGCTCCTTTCCGTTTCTACTGTCCCAACGAGACGACCTTCTTCACTGCTGCTGTCCTATGGGGTACTGTTGGTCCCAAGAGACTTTGGGGTGTCGGCGGTCAATATGCCGTCACTCTGCTTGGCTTCCCACTTGGCGTCGTCGTGGTGCTAGTTTTCTGGGGTCTGGGCAAAAAGTATCCCAACAACGCAGTCCTGCGAAAAACGCATCCTGTGGTGATGCTTTTTGGTGGCATCCAGTGGGCTCCGTACAACATTAGCTACATGTGGGCAGCCGTTCCGCCCGGAGCCTTGTCGTGGCTGTACATGCGCAAACGATTCCTGGGATGGTGGTCCAAGTACAACTTTGTTCTGTCGGCCGCTCTTTCTTGCGGTATCGCCATTTCGGCCATCATTCAGTTTTTCGCAGTTGCATACAATGGCCATGAGGTTTCCTGGTGGGGTAACGACATTGTCCAGAGCCATTGCGAGGATCCTTCGAACGTTGCCTGTCGCCTTAAACAGCTCGCCAAGGGAGAGTTCTTCGGTCCTGCTCCCGGAACATACAACGTTTAAGGCCACCCTTGCCAACCCTGTCCTATGATCGACTTGCTCTTGATTAGATGAGCACAGATTTCACGTCCGGAATGAACACATTGTATATAGCGGTTTGCAGAGGCGCAACTCGCATGGAACTGCCAAGTTGCGTTCGATGATTGACTATCATAATTAAATAAGATTCCAACGATTCCCTTGAAGATACAATGTGCATTCATCAAAATTAAAGAGACTAGTGACCGTCTTTTAGTCTTTCCTTGTAGCTTAGGCCCAACTACATTTACGTGGAAAGACAATACCACGGAGGCAGCAGTCGAACAACCGGCGTTGACCGAGCATTCATGCCTCACGGGGTCTGAATGTCAGCCAATGATACAAAGTCCCTCATTTCAACCGTTGAAAGTACAGCGCTTGAACATGTTGACTCATATACAGAATTCCAGCCCATTCTGTGGGCGTCTCGGCGGTTACGCCACAGGGAAGTTTCCGGAGCCTAGCACCGGACTTAGGTGCTATCGCCAGCTTAAAAGATACAGACTTACCGCGCAATAGAAGCTTTTTCACAGCAGCACATCTATTGTTGAAAAGCTGATAAAGAAACCGCACGTTCATTGACTAGGAAGAAAAAACATGCTTACTCTTCACCATCTGCAAAGATCTCAATCGGAGCGCATTGTATGGCTATGCGAAGAGCTCCGCCTTGATTATGAGTTGAAGACATACCCTCGAGATCCCAAGACAATGCAGTGCCCGCCTGAGCTACAAGCGCTGTGAGTTTCCAGCGCACAAAGGAATCCGAATCAACGCGACTAAATCAAGTCTTTCAGTCATCCCACCAAGGCCGCGCCCGTCATCCAAGATGGCCAAATTACCCTGGCCGAGTCTGGCGCAATTGTGGAATACATCATGACAAAATACGGCCGTGGCAAACTGTCCGTGCCGCCTGAAGCAAGCAACTATACAGATTATCTGTATTTTCTGCATTTCGGCAACGGATACTTTATGCCGGCCGTGCTTGGCTACGCGCCATATCTCCGCGGCACTCTCGTCTACTCGGAAGGAAACCTGGCCGCCTTCTTCGCCAATCGGAACTTCAAGCAGGCGTTGCAGATTATCACCGACCGCTTGGAAACGAGCAGGTGGCTAGCGGGAGATGAATTTACTGCGGCTGACATTATGAATGTTTTTGTGCTGACGACTGTACGGCTGTTTGTCCCGTATTCACTGGAAGGACATGATGCGATTCTTGCGTATCTGGAACGTGCCACCAAGAGGGAAGCATATGTTCGCGCAATGGCAAAGGGAGACCCTGGGTTTGCACCATTGATTGCAGCCAAGGTAGTATCAAAAGGGATGTAATGGTAAAGAGGAGAAGAATAATGTTCGTTCACCGCAAATCTCATCTCACTATATACTAATTCATAATCGAGCCAATTTCTCTCACCATTAACCAGAAAGCATCTTGCCATTCCTATCCACAATCTTGATGGGCAAAGACCTGTCATGAACCGTGACTTGGTCAACCACGCCATCGTCACTCCATGAAAAGTCGACAGAGCCACCGCCTCGCAGTCGCAGACCCTTTACCTTGCCACCCGCCCATTGCTTGGGGATTGCTGGACCTAGGGTGACGGAGTGGGTGCTCGAGTCACCCGCCAGCTGCGGGATATCCGTGATGAGCATGGCGAGACCTGCTGCGGACTGGCCAAAGTTGGCGTCAATCTGGAAGACATACGAGGGCGGCGAGTACACCGACAGGACATTGGCGGCAAAGTTTTCGTCAATTGTGTACTTGAACTCGTCGTACGCATGGTCGACGTCGCCCGCGCGCGCCCAGCACGAAGCACGCCAAGTCTTTTCCCACCCCGTGTTGGAGTCCTCGGTGCCGTCGCCGCGGGACAGTAGCGAGGTGACGACGGCCTCGTGGATTGTCTTGTTGCCGGCATACTTGCCCGAGATGGCGTAGCCAGGATACCAGCCGTTGAGGTGTGAGAGATGGCGATGTTTGTCCCCTTTCACATCAATGTCCATTTTCCATTCTGCACACGGTACGGTTAGCGAGTAAAACGCCACTAGGAAAGCCTGGGAGAAGGCGTACCCTGAATCTGCCCCCAGCTACCAATGTGAACGCCGTCATCAAGAGAGTCAAAGGCTGTTTTGACGCGCTGCAGGAAGTCTTGATCGGTATCGCCAGAAGCATCCCAGTCTCGGATGACATGATCAAGAACCTCCCACACTACCTGTTGGAACTGAGCGCAGCCAAAAGTCTTTGGAGGAGTGCTTGTCAGATGGCATTTTGAAAAAGCGTCTAGCGTTGGTACTTACAGTCGGCCCGTGCTCGGGAGAGTTGCATGGGTTGGCAACCAATGTACCGTCGTTAAAGTACTTGTCTTCGACGAGCACGTCGAGCCAAAATGACGCGATGCCCTTGATCATGGGATAACCCACAGTTTTGTACCACTGCGCGTCACGAGTGTAGTCGAAATGATCCCAGACAGTAGCCACTGCAAGCAATAGTCAGATTCTTCTACTTGTGCGATTTCATTCCGGAGGTAGAGTCATACTCATCCAAGCTGGGTCGTGGTAGACGTTTGACCACGTCGCATCGGCTCCTTGGCTATACTCAGGTTAGCATTGCGAGAGATGTCTCCCAGTAAGACGTACCCTGTGTGGCCGAAAATGTTCAAATTGGTAAATGCAACCCATCCGGTAGCGTTGTAAATGAGGCGCGCCGACTCCGTGCCTCGCGGGACCCAGGTGTCGGCGATGAACTCGTACAACGGGTCTGTGATATCGCCGAGGCCCATTTGCTCCGTCAGCCAATTATTCCTAAAGTAGCATCTTGTTAGATCGAGAACGACTTCATACAGGGCCGAGGGAAATGCCTCTTACATTTGCACATTAATGTCAATGTGGTAGTCGGAGCTCCAGGCCGGGTTCACGTCTGGTGCCCATTTCCCTTGCAGATTAGGCGGGAGGCTGCCCGGGCGGGACGAAGAAATGAACAGGTACTTTCCATAGTCAATCACCAGACCCTCGACATATGGGTCACCCTTGGCTCTCGTATACCCTGCCAGAAGCTTGGCCGTGTCCACGCTGGCCGAGTTGTTGGGGTCGGGCAGATCGAGCGTGAAGCGACTGAACAGGCTGCCAAAGTCCTTGGCGTGCCGAGCGAGAACATCGCTGTAGCATTTGTTGCGCAGCTTGGAGACGGTTTCCTCCACGGCCGGATACGGGTCCACGCCGCGAAACGAGTACTTGTGCTGGGCAGTTCCCTTTTTCGGGTCGTACTCGGTGCCAGAGGCGAGCACGAACGTGAGCGAGTTGGTGCTGCCGCCGGGAATGACAATCTGACCCTCGTCGCCGCAGGCCTGCGAGAAGTTGCCACGGCCAATGACGCTGAGCAGTGCGTCAAACTTCATGCCAATGTCGCCTTGGCCTTGGTTCGCCTCGGTGCGCCCGCTCAGGTGAGTGCCGTTGGCGGAGCAAGTGACGGCCGATTTGGGGCGTGAGCGGTACGTGTCGGTAACGGCCGCCGTCACTTCTGGCAGTGCCTTGTTTGACCTGATGTGATAGACGCATACCTGGTCCGGATACGAGCAGAATTGGGTTCTGTCTTCGCATATTAGTGAAGCGTTTCGTATAGCTGGTCGGGGTCGAGACTAACGTGTTGAAGTCGGCGCCGTTGGCACTATACGAAACTGTGTGCACTGCCGTCTCCAAGTCCAGTGTCCGGCGGTAGCTCGAGTAGTCTTTGATCCCGGCAATGGACACGGTCAGATTGGCCATGAGCTCGTATGAGCCGTAGTCATCCATGTTGCCATACAGAGGACTCTCGTCTATTCAATTGAGCACGTTAGCGACAGGTGCAAGCTGTAAAGGCATGCGGATGCCTCACCTCCCGTGCCATTTTTGAAGATACTCTCCTGTATTCCAGGGAAAAAGTGAGCTACTGACTCATTTGGATTTCCGCCATTATATGTCTGCAGCCTTGTTAGTCAGAGACGAAAGGAGCGACAGGCGAGCGTCTCACCGAGCTAGTGAAAGGACCCCCGCGCCACAGGCTATCGTGATTGATTGGGACGACATCGCCGCCGGGAATACCGAGCGGCAATCCTAATGTCCCCGGTTAGATCGTTGACCCCACGGGGATTGCCAACGGTAATCATACCGGCTTGTCTTCCGTTACCGATGGCATAGGCTGTCTGCACAATATTATTCAGATCAGCTGTAGAGGCAGTCCAGAATTTTCTTGCGACGACTGCATTCTGGGTCAAGCCAGCTGCCAGAAGGGTCGACTGAGTCAATGGCTTCATTACGAAAGAGCTGAGAGTTTCCCGAGTCAAATACTCGCAAGTCTGCAGCCGTATCTGTGATCTCGTGAGGTCTGGCTGGGGAGAATGGCGCTTTTATATGTCCAGCTCGTGCTATCATAGACTACACAATAGCCTGGAAATACTCCGCTTGAAGCTGGTGCTCCATTCCACTAATCAAGTGTAGTCATGTTGCATGTAATCAAATGACTAAAATACGACGGATGCTGGGAGACGCGACTCGAAGAATGGTGCGGCCCGTCGGTTCGTATCGTCGTGTGATACCTGGAGGGCGTGTATAAAATCCAGAGAACCTGTCAATACAGTCTCTGTAAACGGCCATGTCCTTTTGGGCCGTCTTTTGTCTACTCCGTCAGATAGGTGACGTTCCGCCGAGGACGTCATCGGATACAGTGCAGAACAGACGGCTTTGTCAAGTCTCTGCACATTTCCGGCTTGCGATATTCCTCCAAAGGCACACGCGGCACTCTGAAATATGAACCGTCGGGTATTTGCAGGGCTGATGTAGGCGGGGATCGTGCGGAGTAGTAGAACGCTAATCAAACTAGAAGAAGTGGCTGCGGGGGAAGAAGCTGAAGGATCTTGGAAAGACCCTTGTTCATGGTTCGTCAGCTGAATTCATGACATCTTGAAATGTACGAATTTCTTCTTGCTGCAGTATTGGACACGTCTCGAGCAAGTCAAGTACAAGAAGATCTCACCCCGGCAGAAGGCCGGTAACATGGGAATATCTATAGTGCCAAGTTTGTAGAATTTTGCATTGAACTTAGTACCAAGTAGCTAATACTAGAAATCTTTGTGATTTTTGAAGGTTCCTTTTATTTTAGTGACAAAAGAAACTAGTGAAATCTGTCTCATCCCGCTCCGCAGCTCAAGTGTACATTCCCGGCGACAGTCTTTTTCAGAAACTGCAAGACCATCTGAGGTGGCCGCTTTCCTCGACCTTTGCCTCGCCCCCGTTTCTAAAGGCAAGACGTGAGCGTCTCTGTGACTTCCACCGCTCCCAATGGACAAGTTTGACAAAATTTACGCCGTTGCTTTCCAGCAAATGCATAACATTCATGTTGGAACCGGCCAGCGTGCCCTCGTACTCATCCCCGGCGATGTAGACAAACACGGGCAGATCAGCTTTCTCTTTAGCTTTGGAGGAGGCCTGGACATGAGTAAACAGCCAATCCTCGCTGCGTCCAGAATCGTCCGCCGGAAAACCAGTGACGAGGCACAGGTCGCCGCTGGCTTGTGCGGACTGCAGGTCATTCTCGTCCTCGGGATCGTGCGGGTGCCTGAAGCATCGACGTCCGTCGAGTGGCTCAGCGTAGCGCATGACCAGCCACTGTGTGATTCCATTGAGAAGAACAAATCAGTTGTAGAGAGTATTGGGAAGCTTGACTTTGCTGTCGATTGCTAGTGCTGGCGGCGCAATGAGCGCCACAACGGCGACGAGAAAGGTAGGACGAAGCCGCATGTGGGAGTCAGTTGAGGTTGGTCGCGCAATGAGTAATAGAGAAACTGAGTAGACAAGGATTAGAGAACTAGGAATATGCTCATGTATCCATCCGAACCCCGCAGTTCTTGACTTGTCGTAGGGAGGAAGCAAATACAGTCGCACAGTGTAGCGCGGGTCTCGTTTGCATCCTTTCTGATTAGTTAGAAACCTTGAGAGAGACTTGGGTATCCCATGATGAGTTCTATTTCACAAGCTAAGAACTGTTCGGCGTGAAGCTTTATGGCCGTATTCCTGGGCTAGAAGTGTATGTCCAAAATTTAACGTACCACCTTGTCTGGTATGTGAAGGCTAAATGGAAGGTTCAAGCATATATAGAAGAACGCTACGATTGAGAATGTGACGCATACCCCAAATCTAGTGCATGTAGATTTTCAGCGGTAATTCGAAACTACGGAACAGTGTACTCATTGAGCATCATCGTAATACGTCTTGCATCCTATGAAGTGGCGGCTGGCCAGATCAAGTTGTCACGGGCATCGACCCAGGCATCGTAGCATGGCAAAATGTACGATTTCTTTTGACATGTACTCAGGTGATGTCAATCTACAAACGAGAAAATACGAGACAAACTGCCCAGTGACCGAAAGAAAGCAAAGGCCTTCGCTAGCCAAGCCCTCCAACAAGTGTTACCTATTTGATGCCAAACGCCTGTTTCGCGCGCTTCAAGTACGCCAACCGCTCCGGCGTCACGCTCACGCCCACGCAGGCCATGTACGTCGCGAAGCCTTGATCGACGTTGCGCCGCAGCGCCTCGCGCACCGCCGCGGGGCACTGCGTCGTGAGGAACCATGGGCCGCTGGCAAAGTTGTGCTCGTCGGGCGTGACGAGCGAGAGGATGTAGTTGAGCCGGTCCGGGCTCAGGCCGTCGACCGACTGCAAATCGGCCACTTTTTCCTTGACGCCGTCGAGCGACTTGGCGTACAGCAGGTTGTAGTTTGCCATTTGCATGTTGGCGGTGCCCTGCCCGGGGCGGCCCGGGTAGACGTTGTGCTTGTAGCGAAAGTCGACCGACTCAAAGGCCATGAGCGCGAGCACGGCGGCCACCTCGTTGGCGGTGAGAAGCCCGTGGGCGACCATGGCCCGGACGAGGGGCGCCGCCGCCTGGTCGGCGGTGCGGCACTCGGCGGCCTCGCTGGGCGGGCAGCTGACGGACCCGGGGGCGATGATCTTGATAATGGCCGTCGCGGCGGCAACTGGGTCGTGGGCGGCGGCGAGGGTGGCCAGCTGCAAGGCAGCAGACAAGGCCAGAGTCAGCTTCATGGTTGAGGTTTTCCTTTTTTTTTTTCGGCAACCCTTGGGGGGAAGACTATTGAGGGCGAGGTCGTTGCAAGATTCAAGGCAAGGGCATGGGGATGCGCAAGGTTAAATATTATCAAGAGCAGAGGGAAGCGCCGTGTGTAAGTCAAAGACAAGGGGTGAAGGGGTTCTTGTCCTGCACAGCACAATGATCCAGGCCCACTACTGGTATATTAAAAAGAAGAAAATACAGCCTGAAAAAAAATTAAACGACAATGAATAAACTCGGCAGCTTCCTATGAGAGGCTAGTGCAGGTTAGCAACTGTATTTTTTCTGTATTGATTGAGTTGTCGTGAGTTGAAATGTTTCCCTGTCTCCTCCTGTGTGGTTTCATGCCGACGATGCCTGTCAGCGAATCGTTGCCTCTTCAGGCGCTTACCGCTGAAACGCTACGTTGCGCGGGGCACCGAGTTCCCTAACAAGCCAGCGCCCAGGCCACTGTGCCTTGATACGTTGGCACCTGGCCACGCGACTTGTGCCGGGCTTCTAGGTAGTGCTTCTTTCGACGCGTCAACAGCGTCTTATTAACTAGCAGTGGGACGTTACACGCTGGACTGGACTCTGCTACAGTGGCACCAGAAACCAGAGGAATAGATTAAATACACATCAAAGACGCACTGTCCGAGGCCAACGAATCCGCCTGATTGATTGCTTCTACAGCCAAAGATCATGCAGAGATGGATTTGGATCGAAGCAGCGTCAATCCTGGGGAACCGCAAATGGGGACTATACTGTAACATGAATACTGTCCTGTGCAGCTGTACACTTGCTTCTAAACCAGGGGCTATTTCCGTATGCTCTATCTGATTCGAATAATCACATTTACAAGTCACGCGCACAAGTCTTCCAAGCGGCTCAACTGCCCGCGCTCTTGTATTGACAACTCAACTCAAGCAAATCACCTCTGTATAGGATGGGTTGTATACGATGGGTATTGTGCAGGGCCTTGCCGCCGCTCCTCTTATTGCGTCCGCAGGTCCTGTACATAAAACGGCAGCTTGTCGCTCTCGTACACATGTCCAGTAGGATGTTCCGTCTCGCAGTACAGGTTATCAATCGAATGCGGGTGAAAGGTGCTCGTCTGCTTGCAGTCGAGGATGTGGCTCAGGCCAGGCGGGTGCGTCAATCGGAAAATGCCGTATCTAGCATTCGTTAGTGCGCTATCAGAGCCGAATAATCCTCTGAACTATACGTACGATGGGCTGAACTTTGGCGCGCAAACAATAGCTACGCTTTCTGGCATCATAATCTGATAGCCAGCGTGGGTGTGCAAGTCCCGAGAGCTCATGAAGCACGTCTGCGTCGGGTGTGTGTGAATCCACCCGAGCACAAGCAAATCTTCATTCATACAATACTCGGCCATGGTCGCTTCATTCACCGTCTCCACGGTATCGGAAGTGCATTTTTGGTCAGGTATGATGAGACAGCGCACAAAGAGTGCGTTGTTGACTGGACTTCCGCAGAGCACTCCGCACATCTCGAGCCCCGCGGCCGTATTCTTAGCGGCAATGTCCAAGAATGTCCGTCGAAGCTTGCTGGGTATAAACATGGACCGGATTGGATCTCCATTCTCTAAATAAGCACCAGGCTTGAAAGTAAGCCGCTCTTTTTTGGGCACCGCCGGTGTCGATATAGGCGCTTTCGGAGGCGGCCTTGGCGCAGATGATTGATTGTAGTTTGGTGGAGGCACAGGCGGCTCTTCGCGTGCGTCCCACGTCGGCGGTGTTTCCTTCGGTGGCCGTTCCGGTACCAGAGGAGGAAACTTGGGAGGTAATGCAGGCTGCTGCTCGCGCTGGATGTCCATGGGCCGCGGCTTGGGAACCGAGGGATAGTGATACCGTCCAGTGTCTGAGCGACCCTGACCATACGCATCGGTATCCTGCTGCGCCTCGGCGTTGCGATCAAGATTGTTGCGAACCGCTGCCATTTGTTGCTGCAGATCAACGTCCTCCGTTTTGCTCAGGTAATCGCTTCGCCAACTGTCAAAGTAGGGTCGCAGAGACGTTGTTCTGGAATTGTAGCTGTCTTGTTTCGTCCGGCGCACTCGAGTCCGACGGTCGAGCTCTTCTTGGGCAAGGTCCACTGCCAAGTCTTGGTGGTCGGCGGCGTCAAGAATCGTTGTCTGGCGTTGGAGAGTAGGGTCCTGCGACGCAAACCCGGCATACGAGCACGCTGCACCGTCGTTCGATGCGGGGTGCTGAGGCTTTCGCGGCCGCATTCGCTCCCATTCCTGGAGGCTGCTCTCAATAGCTGGCTTGAGCATTTCCAGCTCTTGTATGACATCGCCGATGCGAGCTTGCAGCGCCTTGACAGACTTGCGCCCGAGCGCATCTTTGTACTCTGGATGCGTGGCCAGGTAGTTAAGCACGAGAACAGAGTGTCGGTAAAGCATCATGTAGGCTCGGCCGTAATCGCTCTCGGACATGGCAAAGGCTGCCTATCATGCAGGTTAGCTCGGCACCTGGGCAGGGCAGCGGCTAGGCGCAATACCGCGCAGCATACTTCTTGGCATAGCGTCTCTGCTGTTCTTATCCAGTGTCGCAGCGGAATATTGATGTTAAAGGCAAAGTTCTCGGCCTGCGCTACAAGGTCCTGGATGCTGGGCGGCCTGCCAGGCCGCATCGCTGAAGAAGCATCCATGATTCAGCAGCGCGGTAGAGTGTATCGAATTCGTCAGCTCCCCCTATCGGAAGACGGTGGAGAAGAAGCGCATCGCACGTTGGTCGACAGCCCGTGGCAAATGTTTTATGTGCTACGGTTGGGCAAATGTTTGCCGGTGGTGGACTTGGAGGGGTAGCTGCAGACCTGGTGCCTGGAAAGCGGTGCAGTGACGCGCACCCACACAGGTCATAGGTATGCACATGACGGGGCGGTGAATGACGTCTGAGCGAGCTGTAGACGCGGAAAGTGTGTGCCAAATTTTGACACAAAAATGCAGTTGACTCTACTCCTATCTTGGGCCATGAATTGCGAGACTCGAAAATCTGGCATCTCCAGAAGCTGTGCTAGGGTTCGTGTACATCCGAACCGTGGGTAGTCTTATTTGCTGTATGTTGAACCGCCACCATGTGCGCTGGCAGAGCACAACGATTCCGGGTGAAATGAATGAAAATAAAATCAGGGTGGGTATTTTGTGTCCTCCAAAACTTTTAATCAAGTTACAAATAGCTCCCTTTCAACGCCAATCGGCACTTCACTGGGCTTGCTGGGCGCCGGCGTTTCCAGCAGCTTGTTGGGCAGCTGTCTGGACCTGAATAATTTCCGTACGCTTGTTGTCAATCTTTCCCTGCGTTTCTTTGATTTGGTTCTCAAGACGTGACCTGAATATGTCAGTTGCTATTCGCATATGCCGCGTCTGGAGCGCATCTCACATACATCTCATTGCTGATAAAGTCAAGTCTTCCCTTGACAGTATTTTCAGCTTCGAATTTTTCTTGCTTTAAAAGCACGGGGCCAGCAAGTTTGTAGATGGTCTCGCCGTCGGCCAACGTCTCAAACTCCTTAAAATGGTGAGCCAGTGTTCAAGTCAATGTCTGTTGCTGGTAATACCTTTTGTACACTGAGGTTTTCCTGGCGCTGTCCGTCAAGTTTTTGCCTCGAGTCTACAGAGGACTGAAGATCTGAATCAGACGTTAGAAGTGGTCCGTATCGTTGCGCTGCCATCATCTTGCCTTGCTGAAGTTTTTGATACTCCTCCGAGAGGGCCTGCAGGCGAGCTTGCGGTGCAGCCATGGCGACGACTGATGTATTCAATTGCTTCCAGCACAATAAGTTAACCCCTTAAGCCCCTCGAGTAACGACGCAAGCAGAAGCAGGAGTACCTTACAGCTGAATTCGGCCAGCGCGTTTCTGTTGCAGTCGCTGGAGCTTCTCGCCCTCTCCAAAGATGCCCCGCTATAGGCGGCGTTGGAGTCGCCCCGATAGGTACATGTTAGTTACCCCGCCAATGTTGACTGGTTGGCGACAGAGGCAGCCACCGACAGATGACGACTCGAGCACTTCAGGCAGCCGCCCAAAAAGTCGAAAACCACCACGCGGAGCTCACCTTGCGCGCAACACTTGCAAATCACCTCTGTCTGGTGCCGACACACTGTCCCCCTTTGCGCGGCGCAACTCGAGTTCACATTCACCCTCCTCTTTGCACGACTCTCGCGCGCCGAGTGCACCGCACAAAATGTCGACAAACTTCCGAGACCGCGCCATCGCCGAGGTGCAAAAGGCTATTGCCGCCGACCACAACAAGGAATACCAAAAGGCCTTTGACCTGTACATGTCCTCGATGGAGCTCTGGGTCAAGGCGCTCAAGTGGGAAAAGAACAAGGCCCTCAAGGCCACCATGCAAGAAAAGATGGCAACGTACCTCGACCGCGCCGAGAAGCTCAAACAGTTCCTGCAGGCCGAGGCCGACAACAGTACAAACGGCGGCAAGGGCCTCATGGGTGCCAACGGCTCGAGCGCGGGCGGCAAGGCCAAGGGTTCGAATGACGACGACGACAACAAAAAGTTGAGAAACGCACTCTCGGGCGCGATTCTGCAAGAGAGGCCGAACGTGCGGTGGGAGGACATTGCTGGTCTCGAAGCGGCCAAGGAGACGCTCAAGGAGGCCGTCGTCCTCCCCATCAAATTCCCCAGCCTCTTCCAGGGCAAGCGACAAGCGTGGAAAGGTATCCTGCTTTACGGCCCCCCCGGTACCGGCAAGAGTTATCTTGCCAAGGCTGTCGCGACAGAGGCAAACAGTACCTTTTTCAGTATAAGCAGTTCGGATCTGGTCAGCAAGTGGATGGGTGAAAGTGAAAGGTGAGGCTACGCTCTCCTGCATTACATAGATCTGGCGTCCCGCTAACAAATCCATCTCCCCCCCAGACTCGTCAAGCTGCTCTTTTCCATGGCGAGAGAAAACAAGCCCTCCGTCATCTTCATTGACGAAATCGACGCCCTCTGCGGCCCGCGCGGCGAGGGCGAGTCGGAAGCCTCGCGGCGCATCAAGACGGAGATTCTCGTCCAGATGGACGGCGTCGGCAACGACAGCAAGGGCATCCTCGTCCTCGGCGCCACCAACATTCCCTGGCAGCTCGACGCCGCCATCCGCCGACGCTTCCAGCGCCGCGTGCACATTGGCCTGCCCGACCTCAACGGCCGCGCGCGCATGTTTCGCCTCGCCATTGGCGACACGGACACGGCGCTGCAGTCTGGCGACTACAACACGCTCGCCGCCAAGTCGGAAGGCTTCTCCGGCAGCGACATTGCCAACGTGGTCCAACACGCCCTGATGCGTCCCGTCCGAAAGATTCTGCAAGCAACACATTTCAAAGCCGTGAGTGAATTTTTTTTATTGGCAGGTTGGACTGTGTTTCATTGTCCGCCGATGGAAAAAAATTTGACAATTTGCTAACCCTGCTCCCGCAATCAAAACAGGTCATGAAGGACGGCAATCGCATGCTGACGCCATGCTCACCAGGCGATCCTGAACAGATTGAAATGACGTACGACGACGTCAAGTCGGACGAGCTGCTCGCCCCCGACGTGGCTATACAAGACTTTGAGGTCGCCCTCGAGGACTCGCACCCGACCGTGTCCAAGGACGACGTCGAGAAGCAGGTCGATTGGACCAACGAGTTTGGCAGCGAAGGCGCCTAATGATTCCGGGATAGTGCACGGCCGATACTTGAGTCGGGATTTAAAGGGGGTTGTATACATCATAGCGGCGTCTTTGGGAGTTTTCAGAGATAATTTTGCATCTAGTTGACGGACTCGTTTCTGGTTTTGTGCTGAATTGTGAAGCGGCTCTCTACGGGCACACGGTGAAAATGAGCACACTGGCGATATTTACAGCACGATAAAATACAAACATGAACATTGGTTTTGAAAATAAATAAATGAATAGCTAAGCAACTATAGATTTTGTTCGGCCTTCCCAACCCATAATTCAGTCATCAAACTGACCGACATTTGATTTTGACCTTTTTTTTTTCGTTTTGTATTTACATATCGTCATCTCATTTTATTGTGGTATAATTAGATAAGCTGCTGGAAAGCGCGGTTCAGAGGAGAGCGGACATTGGGAACATCCTTCCAGAAGTCCACGGTGGCGACGGCACGCTTGGCGATGCCCTCAGGGGTGAACTCAAACTTCTTGTAGACATCCTTGTACGCGCCAGAGGCACCGAAGCGGTTGAGACCGAACTGCTCATGCGAGTAGCGCTCCCAGCCCATGGTGCTCATGACCTCGACCGACAGGATGGGGATGCCGTCGGGCAGGACAGAGAGGCGGTACTCCTTGGACTGCGTGTCAAATACCTCGAAGCAAGGAATGGAGACGAGACGGGCCTTGAGGCCGTGCTTCTCGGAGAGGTACTTGGCGGCTTCGACACAGATGGAAACTTCGGAACCGGTAGAGATAAGGGTAATATCAGCGCCCTCGACCTCCTGCAGGACGTAGGCACCCTTGGAAGCCTTCTCGATGGTGCAGCCCTCGAGCTGGGGAAGGTTCTGGCGCGACAGAGCAACGATGCTGGGGGTGCTCTTGGAAGTCAAGGCGACGTAGTAGGCAGCAGAGGTCTCGTTGCCGTCGGCAGGGCGCCAGACCATGCAGTTGGGCAGGGCGCGGAAGTGGGCAAGAGTCTCAATAGGCTGGTGAGTAGGACCGTCCTCACCGAGACCAATGGAGTCGTGGGTGGCAACCCAGATGACACGGAAGTGCGAAAGAGCGGACAGACGAACGGCTCCAGCAGCGTAGGAGACGAAGTTGAGGAATGTACCGGCGTAGGGCAGGATGGTGCCGTAGGCGGCGAGACCGTTGAGGATAGCACCCATGGCGTGCTCACGGACACCGTAGCGAACGTAGCGGCCAGAGTAGTCACCGAGGCCAGTGGCCTTGGGCTGGAAGTCGACAGCGTCCTTCCAGCGGGTAAGGTTGGAGCCAGTCAGATCGGCGGAACCACCGAAAAGTTCGGGAACGGCGGCCTCAATCTTGGTGAGAACGGTCTCGGAGAGCTTGCGGGTAGCAACGGCATCGTCGGCGGGGGTGTAGGTGGGCAAGGACTTCTCCCAACCCTGGGGAAGCTCGCCAGCCTGGAGACGGACAAGCTCAGCGTGCTCCTTGGGGAAGCTCTCCTTGTACTTGGCGAAGAGCTGGTTCCACTCGGCCTCGGCGGCAGCACCATCGGAGGAGTGCTTGCCGTAGAGGTCGTAGACCTTCTGGGGGACGGCAAAGGTCTCGTCGGGGTTGAAGCCGAACTTCTTCTTGACCTGAGCAACGTCGTCGGCCTTGAGGGGAGAGCCGTGAACACCACCGGTGCCCTGCTTGAGAGAGCCGTAGCCAATGGTGGTGCGGAGCTTGATCATGGAGGGCTTATCCTTGACAGACTGGCATTCCTTGATGGCGGCCTCGATACCATCGAGGTCGTTGTCACCGTCACCGACGGTAACGACGTGCCAGCCGTAGGCCTCATAACGCTTGACAACGTCCTCAGTAAAGGCACAGTTGATGTCACCGTCGATGGAAATGTGGTTGTCGTCGTAGATGCAGATGAGATTACCGAGTTGGAGGTGACCAGCCAGGGAGCTGGCCTCGCTCGAGACACCCTCCATCAGGCAGCCATCGCCGAGGAAGCAGTATGTGTAGTTGTTGAGCAGGTCAAAACCGTCCTTGTTGAAGTTGGCGCCAGAGTGGGCCTGGGCCATGGCAAGACCAACAGCGTTGCAAACACCCTGGCCAAGGGGCCCAGTGGTGACCTCGATGCCGGGAGTATCATGAGCCTCGGGGTGGCCGGGGGTGATGCTGTCGACTGACTATGTGGCGAAGGGCCGGTCAGCTCTGGAGCGCTCGGGCGGGCCAGCAAAAAATTGGAAAAGTACTCACTCGGAAGGCCTTAAGGTCATCCATAGACAGCTTGTAGCCGAAAAGGTGAAGCAGAGCATATTGGAGCATGCAACCGTGACCGTTGCTGATTGGTGTTGTTAGAGATGAGTACGGCGGAGCTACCCAGTTAGGCAGTGGCGCGGGCGGTCAGAGCTTACGAGAGGACGAAACGATCGCGGTTCAGCCACGAAGGGTTCTGGGGGTTGAAGCGCATGAACTTGTTGAAAAGGACGTGGGCGACGGGAGCCATGCCCCTAGACTTGTGCGTTAGTTGACTGTTTTCTCGTCGTCGCGGCCCGACCGGATGAAGCATGGCGGGGTGGCAAGCTGCGTTCGACAGCGAGAGGGAGCTTACATGGGAGCACCGGGATGGCCCGAGTTGCTGTGAAAGGTGGCGTCCACCTAAAAAGACGTTCTTGTTAGTATTTTGAACGTTTTTGTGCCAATCTATCGATCGAAAAGGCTCGAGCAGCAGCTTGCCCGCGATAGCAGAGCTGCGACGCAGAGCCGTTGCAGCGGCATGGCGGGGTGCCAGCTATGGCGGGGTCACAGCGGCAGCCTGAGAATGGGAAATAAAACTTACCGCCAGAAGGCGGATGGTGTTGATAGCCAGTTGATCAATTTCTCCGTAAGCCATGATTGCGAATAATTGGTATAGTAGGAAAACAGATGGAAGTTTCCCGGGGCAATTGAGTGGTTTATGAAGGGGGCAGAAACAGGAGGAGAGGCCGAGCAACACCGTGAGCGGCAGAAAAAGTTGGAGTGGATCTCGAGAGTTTCTGTTGGGAGGGGTACATTATGTCATTTGCCATGCTGAAAGTGACCCGTGCTGATGGAGAATACTTCATTCGCCCACAGTGGAGGCGCTTGGTGCATCTGCTTGTCTACTGGTGCCGGTATGCCCAATCAGCTAGCCCAAGGCCGTTTCTGACAGGATGGACATGATTATACTTTGCTTATTGCATCGTTACCAATTCCAATGTCATGGTTACGGCAGCCATGGGCGATGTCAAGTGGCTTGGGGCTGGAACAGCGACGGGCAGTTCGCCTCTAGCCAGTGTCGTTGCAATGCAGGCAGCATTCACAAGCCGGAACCCTGCCAGCCTGCCACCTGCTAAACGCGTCTTTTTCTGTCCCGAAACTCGAGCCATCCGCCGCTATCTACGTTTCTATGGGTACACACACATCGTTGCACTGAATGGATGCACAAACACCGGGCCTATCTCCATCGCAACGCCGCGTTCCCCCTGCCGGAAAAACGCTAGTCGTCGAGAAAATAGGGCCGCTAGCAAATCATATTCACGCACGCTCGTGATAACGATCGTTCTCTTCGTCTCTACTGGCATTAGGTACATGTCAGTGTCCGTTGCCGTCATCGGCTGTCTGCGACAATGACGACAGTGTGGATAGCCTCTATTCCAGCGCGGTACCCAGCGACGCTGAAATTCTCTTCAACGTAGCACTAACAGCACACTGAGCCATGCACCTCGGTCTTGGCCGTAAATCTCTGTCGCAGCTACTGCATCGAGATGTTTCCTCGGCCGGCTTTAAAGAATATTATCAAGTTTCCGGCGGTAATCCAACACGACCTTTCCCGGGACCCTCGTGTGCAATAGCCGACCTGTGTTGCTTCGCGCACAAGTCCACCGGACGGACGATCGGCCGCGCCAAAGTCATGCACTATGCAATACGATCGGTGTGTAGAGGTCGGTTTAAAGGCTCGATGGCGGCATTTCGACTATTATTGCTTGTTCACAGCAGCACTTGTAGTCATAGTTGTGATAGCCGAGTCCAGCCTACCATTATTGCTTCTGCGAGACCATAACCAGACATCATTTGAGACCCAAGCTGCAGCGGAGATGAACAACAGTAAAACCGTAAAACAAAACGAACCGCATTGGGAGTCAAATCAAGCACGGTTCTTATGCAGACTGCTTCTGCAAAATACCAGCCAGCAATTGCCTGTACTTGAACCCACTTGCACCTCTGCAATAAGAAGTCGTTGCGTCTACATAAATGCGGGAGTAAAGTGCAGAAATGGGATCTGTTATTCCTGGGAGGAAATGAGATAAACGGCCATGCGGACTTGGAATTTACTCTTCTGGGTTCTTCGCTCTGCCGTTATGCGGCCATCTACCCGTGCTGCCTCAGATCGTGCTGTGGGCTCCACCAAAAAGTTGTCGTGTCGCACAGCTTCTGCTGGCGCTTGCCCGGAGCTAGACCTTGATTGACTGATTGATTGCTTCTCGGCACGACAAATTGACCAATCACCCTCTCCCTCGCTTGATGATCGCTTGCCCGGCCTACAAACGAGCCATCGCACGCAAGCTGCTTGGCAGCTTGAGATGGCGCAGTAGCCAGCGTTCTCGAGGCGTCGCCTCCAAAGCCAGGGGCCGATCGCCGCCTGTCGACTGGCTGGCGGCAGAGACGGATGTCGCGCAACAGCTCTTGGACAGTGGTCTCTGGCGGAGCGCGCGATCGCGCGCATCCAAGAATGTGGCAGTGGACACACGAAGGGTCAATATAGTGAGCGAAGAGCTCTGCTGTGGGTTGACGTGCTCGTATCCTCTGCGTCATCTACTCAACTACTAATCGCATCATCTTGCCGCAGCCGACATTATTAAATACATAGGAAGCTCACTCGAGAGACATAGCGGATGCGATTTGCTCGATTTGAACCCAGGGGCTGGCCTCTGGAGCAAAGCGCTGCATGAAGCAGTGCAGCCGCGCAAGCACGTCCTCCTCGACCTCGACGCCGACTTCTACCAACCGTTCCTCCGCGAGCTGCTATCCAAACCCAATGTCGAGCTTATCAAGAAATCTGGCATCATATGGGGAAACCTCGAAGAGGTTGTCGCGTCCCGCTTCGTGGCGCAGACCAAAGTCGGTCCCCAAACAGAGGCCCCCCCACAACGCAACGACACGCTGCTCGTGACGGCAAACCTGTCCATGTGCCCGAAGCGGCCCTACCGCGGGTTCGACAATGTCGGCACCATGGTGCTGTACCAGTTCCTGTCTAGCATCCGGCAGAGCAGCCTGCTGCAGCAGTACGGGCTGGTGCGCTTCCTGATCTGGACCAACGACGAGGACAAGCACCGCATTCTGCCGCGCAGCATCCTGCGCCGCCGCCGCGGCGCCTTTGAAGCCGAGCTCTCGTGCGACTGGCTCCACGAGGTGTGCGGCAGCACAGTCGACGTCCATGCCCGCATGGCCCTGCGGGATGAGTGGTTGAATGTGGAATCGTGCGCCGGCGCCATGGCGAGAATGGAGGCGCTTGGAATCGAGATGCCGACGCATCGCCAATCAGAGACATACAAGCGCATCCGTCAAGATCCAACGGCATATGTTGGCAAGAAGCTTGCAGACACGGAAGCGCCTCAGCTCACGCGACCTTACATTCAGGAACTTAACCGCCTGCGGAATTCTCTCGGCCCCGACAGTCCGAGCGAAGACCTGCGGCGCCTGAAACAGCTCGAGTACCGCGATCGCCACGAGAACAAGCTCGCGGGTCGGTTCGGCACCCTCCTGCAGCAGCAACTCGCTACCGCCGCCCTTGCCGGCACCGACGGCTTCGCCGCGCACGACGCCGCCTACACCGCCGCGGCCGCCCAGCTGCCCAAGAACAAGGCCGCCGAGTACCGGCGGCTCGTCGACAACCACCGCCTCTTTCGCCAAACGCCGCCCGCCATGCTCTGGGACCGCCGCGTGTACGAGCCGCTCGTCGCGCGGCCCGCCGAGTTCTTTCCCAACGCGCCCACGACGCTCCTCGACATGCAGCCCAAGGCCATGGACCCGATCCTGCGGCGCTACGGCCCCGCGACGACGCGCTCCGGCGAAATGTCCGACGTGCTGCTGCACCTGTGGTTCGCAAACACCCTCGGCCCGCTCGAGGACGGGCTCGATCGCCTCTGGGGCGGCTTCGGGAGCGAGGTCGCCCGGTGCCCGAGCTTTGACGACCCGCGCCGCGGCGGCTCGCCGCTGTCGGGCGCCGGCCGGGTGCCGGCGCGCTGCGTCAACGAGGAGCAGTGGCTCGAGGTGATGCGCGCGTGGATGGAATGGCCGTTTCGCCCGCCGTACACGCAGCTCCTGGGGCGCTGGGCCGAGGAGGACAGCACGGCGGACGACGAAGACACCAAGTCTGGCGCGCAGGGTCTGGGATTTTGACAAGGTGAAAAGGTAGAAATGCTGTATACTACTTGTACTTGTACATGCACAAATCGAGGAATAGAGGCGTCTTGTTCGGGCCAGTTTTAGTTACATTCAATTTTATCGGTCTACCTTGTGCATATCACGTCAGGTTGGCCAAAGGACATGAATGTTTCGAATATCATTTTGTTTGCAGCTGTTTCAAGGACAAGAAACTGCCTGTTCTGCTTCCGCTGCCAGGAGCATTAGAGGCGTATAGTAAAAAGTTGACTAGGAGTAAACAGGGACAGTAGTTGTACATTGTAAATCAGCGCAACTATTGGAGCTTTCTTTTTGCTCCTCGTCTGTGGCGGACCGCCAGTGGCCAAGAAAAAGTACTGAAGCGAAGAAACAAAAAAATGATGCAAAGAAATCCAGCCATTGTGGATAGCCCAGCCGAACGCCGTACAGGGGGAATGGAGATGAGAAAAAATGTAAAGGGTTGCTCCTCGTCACAACCCTCTATAGGTATAAATCATCAGCAGACGGCTGAATCTTTTCGATGCAGAATCAAGAAGTAGGATGAAGTGAGTCAAGTACCCTGTTGAAAATCAAATGCCTCCGGAAGGTTTCATGTCATGCCGCTTGTAAATGTAAAAGAAGGAGCAAGAAAAAAGCAGAAAATTCGATGCGTATCGGGTTCGTGGAAGTCTTGAACCTAGAGAATGGCTAGGCAAAAACGTGACGGGGTAGATCATCACCATTGCCTCCATTTGCGCATCAACGACGGGTTGGCCCGAACGTCGTCGACCCAGCCCATGGCTTCCCTGCGGTCGTCGAGGAGGCGTCCGTACTCGAGCAGCAGGCGCAAGACGTAAATCTCCATGTCCTCCTTGCGCAGGACGCGGTCGGCCCAGTCCTTGCCCTCGGTGGCAATCTTCTCCGCGGCTTCGTCGTGGGCGCCGCGGCCGTCGTAGCCGAGAAAGTAGTCGAGGATGCCGTAGTAGTCGGTGAAGCGGTTGTCCATGGGGACAAAGTGCTTCCAGGCGACGAGGCGGCTGTCGTGCCACTCGCGCCAGACGGTCGACTTGATGGGTAGCGACGTCGAGCGGAGGAAGCCAATGTAGCGGCCCGAAAACGAGTTGCCGTCAATGTCGGGCAGGATTTTGCTGTTGAACTGCTCAGTCAGGTCGATGCCCTTGACCGTGTCGTACGCGTGGTCCATGTACGCGCAGCGCAGATCGCCCTGGGCGGGCGTGCAGCTGAGATCCGTCAGGCCGACATTGGTTAGGTTGCCGAGCCACTCGCCGAGCCTGCCGTCCTTTTGCGCAGCGACGTTGTACGACGTGTCCGGCAGGACAAAATTCTCAGGCTGGTCCTGGGCGCCGCCCGACTCGGCGCGCTGCACCGTGGTGGCGTTGTTCATGGCAACGAACCGGTGGCGCTGGAAGCCCTTCCAGGTGTTGTCGCGGTTGCGACCGCCGGTGCCGACGCCGCGCCAGATGACGTTGTTCGACTTCTCCGGCCACTCGACGCCGTGGTCGTCGCCGCCGGTGAAGCGCTTCTCGCCCTCGTAGTACATGGCGGCCGGAATCAGGATCTCGTTGTTGACGGCGAGCTTGGAGCCGCCAAACAGCGGAAAGAGAACCTTGGTGGTGCTGGTGGACAGCGGCTCGATGAAGACGCCCGCGAGGCCCTGCAGGTCTGGCTGGTGGCAGACGTCGCGCGACAGCGTGCTGTTGGAGACGTAGCCCTGGAACGAGTGCGGCTTGGCATACGACGTGTTGAAGGCGGGCGTGCTGGCGAAATCGTTCTGCACAGGCGTCGTTCGGGCCAGGCTCTTGGGCGGACAGCCGCGGCGAACAAGGTTCCAAAAAGGGTCTGTTCAACGGTCGTTAGTATACAAGTTTGCCTTGGCCGAAACTGGCAAACAAATGCTCACTCGTCTCTACGCCCTCCCACTCCTTGTTGCGCATCTCGCCATCGTCTGCATTGCCGCCGGTTGGCAGAGACTGAAACTCGCTAACCATTTTGTCAGGTTTCGCGAGACCCTTTGTCTTGGCGGCCTTTGCCATGTAGCGCTCAATGTCCTCGTAGGGTGCAATGATGCGAGGCTCGTCCATGGCGTTGAGGGGAATGTCCATGTCGGGCAGTAAATGCTCGACATTCTTGATCATACGGAGCCAAATTTCGGTCCAGAACCAGTCGGAGCCTGCGGTGGCATTTCCGTTGCGCACATTGATGGTCATGTCAAAGTGCTGCGACTCGCGGCGCATGAGGGCCGGCTCAACACCCCAAAATGGCTCAATGTCGTGATGAATTTGGTCGAAGAAGTCTTCGACGACAATTGCGCCCTTCGACTGGGCAAAGTCAAACCATTCAGCGAAGCCGGGTGGTGGGTGGCGGCCTCTGCGTTTGCGGTACGCTTGTGCGGCATCTTCGACCGTTTTCGATTCCTTGGATAGGAGTTCGGCAAACTTATGTTGGGCATCGAATATCAGACTGTCAATCGGATGAAGTTTGTTGCTTCTGTACAGACAACCGTGTTAGAGAACCAACTTGCGCAGAACAAGAACGTTAGCCGTTAGTAAATACCCTTTGTTCAAATTGTGAGCTGCCGAACTCAGGCCACCAAAGCCACCGGGGCGATGGAGGTTGGAGATTGTGGCTTCGTAGGCGTTATTCTTGAACGCATAGAGCGCGCAGAGCATAATCAGGGCAAGGCCCAGATAGCGGATAATGCCGGACGGTCGTGCAAACATTGTGACTTCGAACTGTCGTAGCGCAGCCGATGACCGGGGTGCTTTCTTTTTTTCCTTTTCCTTTTTTTGGTGGTGGTGCGCTCGGCGTGGCGAACGTCGTCAGCTTGCGCAAACGGGCGGAGAGATGGGCGGGCACTAATAGCTGGCCGTCGCGAATGCAGCTGGGATACCTTGCATCACCAAGTAATCGAGTCTGCGAGTGAAAGGAAAAGGCGGGACGCCAGAAGTTGGGGGTAGGAAGTTGCGAAGTCTCAGGGCAGCGCTGGAATGCAGGTTGAGCGGCAAACGGGAATGACTGTCGGAGGGTGGGATGGTGGAGCTGGCGGTGCGTTGTCGTCAGGCTCGGGGACAGGCGGCTACCCAGTTGTCTAGCGTCAACGTGTAAAGGCGAAGAAGAAGGGAAAAGGAAAGAAAAGACGAGGAAAAGTTGGACGATGAGAATAAGGAGCGTGTGAGAAGGTCTTGGGGAGAAGAGAAACAGGACAAAATATCAGGCTGCCAAGCGTTGTACAGACGGACGCGCCAAGAGGGGGCCTGCGGATTGCGCAACTGGCTGCAGAAAGTATTGACAGGAAGACGGAAAGCCAATCATGGGAAGCGGAAACCAGACGAAGCAGAAAGCTGGCAGATGAGGAAGGGGAATGGGGCAACGACAAAAGGAGTTGAAGAAATAATTTGAGCCGCAAAAACGATTAAATTAGAAAACAGCTAGTGCTACCTGCGTAGTGACGCTCCAGTATCAGACGATTGGCTACGCAGAATGAATCAGTGCAAGCTATAGGCTACTTTTGGGGGTTATAGGTAACAAGCGTTATTAAGGGGGGGTTCGGAAGAAAAGGCCCATGTTGATCGACGGGTCGGTGTGCCATCTTTTACTCGTTTAGTGACGGCTCCAGCTGTTATTAAACGTCGCCTGCGCATATCACGCAACGGCCTCTGCGGCGACGGGCGGGCGCGCCAAGCAGGCTTCATGCTTTTATTCCACGACAAACGGTTGGACGGTTTGGCCCTGGCGTCTTTCGGTTGCGCTATCGAGGGGGGGCAAGGGGGGGCGCGCAAACCACGCACTACCAGCAAAGCTTGCTACTGGCTCAAAGATGTGAAAGCCAACGCTAGGTAGGTAGGTTGGTAGGTAGCCAGGGGGGTCTTCATGCGCCTCGCGAACTGTCAACATTAGACCGGAGGGAAAAAAAATACCTGTGACCAGCACTGGTAATTTAGTAAATGGACGTCTAGAGGTCCCCGGGGCACTAATGCTCCTTTTGGGCTGGTCCGACGAGGCTACTGATATTGGGGCCGACCTTTCCCTGTAATAATTATCAAGGGTGTCTTGTCTCTGAGCTACATGTGATGGGGTCAAGGGGCTCATGGTCTTTCACGACGACAGGGAGGGCCTGGTTTATCTTGGGTTCTCGAATTCGATATTCCAGGCTCGTCGTGTTCCTTTCTCCTAACCATTAACTAGCGGCATAAAGACGAATTCCATCAACGCAAAACGTGTCCATCATTAACCATCTTGTGCCTGTGATGGCCATCTCTCTCAATGCCTTGGTTGCGCCTGCGGGGCTGCCCTAATTTACCCTGGTGGGCTTTCTTTCAGCTTCTGCAGACGTGATTGCGCGGCCCCCTATGATGGACTTTTAATGTTTAATGTTGGATGGTGGCCTTTTTCTCTCTGAATTTTGTCACCACCTCGGAATTATCACGAAGGCCACGTTAGACGCACGTTACTTGCCTGTTCGTGCTGCTCCGTTCTACTCAGTAGCATGGCACGCATGGCTCGATGGATGGCACGTGTGAATTGCGATCGCCACCTGAAACAAGCGTTGGCTGTGTCGCCCTCTGATAATCATACTAGCCAAAGCCAAAGACGAAGATTTGTCGTGCGCAATGTGGCAGTGCAATGTTGGTAAATCAGCATTGTGGGTGTTTTATGATAATAATTCAGTGGTTTCCTTCTTCCCTCCCTTCTCCGAAAAGTGACCCCTCGTCCGATCTGCCGCCACATGCTCGCGTGCCTTCCATTCCAGTCCCCCGCTAGCACCCGGCTAGAAAACGAGGCTGCGAATCCTGCCAGTGGAGGTCAGTAATGGTGTAAGTTATCGATTCCTACCAGGCACACAGGCAGGCGACCAAGTAGTGTGAGGCTCTGCCGCTCTGGTGGCCGCCCTCTCCCGTTCCTAGTGGCTGGGCGCGCCCGATTTGCTTTTCTAGCTTCCCCGCCACGGCGAGGCGCGCAGCTTGCGTTCAAGATGCATCGTATCGGATGGCTAGCAAAAAAAGAAAAGAAAAAGAGAAGTCACATTAGCGGCTCAGACGGCATCTCTGGGGGTGTGGTCGTTATTTTTTTTTTTTGTGCGCCACGGCGCCATGACGTTACTGCCGTCGAATGATGGTGTTTTGGTTTGAATGGCCTCTTCTCCAGCCTACTACTCGTCGGAGAGCTCGTTCCGCGTATACTTTGCAAGAATTGTGGCCGTTGCAGCACCCATAGAATGGAGCGTACTGTGCTTTTCACAACAAAAAAAGCTCCTTATTCACTTTTTGCAAGGGTGCGTGGCGGGTCACCAAATCTGTGGGCTGTCGCGGCGAGATAGCAGCCACGACGCTCACTGCCCTGTGTAACAAAGCACTACTTTGATCTATAATCCCAACTTATTGAGTAGTATATCCTCGCCGCAGCATCTGATCAGAGAATCAATGTCTGATTTCTGGCCATTTGCCGTCCTTGTCTGGTACACATGTCCAAGGCCACTTCACTTCGACGTCTTTATAAGAGGCATGAGAGGCGTTGACCTATGGTGCATCATGCTTCTTACGCCACTATGCCCCTTTGGCCTCTGATGGGTCGGCTTCAGGGAGCAGAGTTCCATAGAACAAACCTTCGGCCTCTTCGCAGACTGCAATGCGACTTTGTTCGTGTGCCGCTACCATTGTTCTCTGGCAGAAAGATGGATTCCTGCCTGGTCGCATCACGAAGCCTCTTCATGACAGACATCATCCTGTGGAGCACAACAGATAGCAGTCAATGAAGATACCCAAAAAAATCCTCAGATAGGTGAAACTTGCGGCATAACGCCCCTTCGCCCGTCGAATGAGAGCTATGTAGGCTCGTCGGATTGACGAGGCTGCGAAGCTGTTATGTTTGTAGGCTGTACTGGTATAGGTAGGCATGAGATACAGGCTTCTTTATCAATACGCTTGCTCGTGCGTTTCAAAGTCGTTTGCAGGCTCAACCCTTGAATACAATCTTTTGACATTTTTTACATCGGACGGGGGGTGCTAACCTGCTCTACCATAGGCTGGAGGGCAGTCTGAAGTCTGGCGTCTTGGAAATGCCGCTCGCCAGTGGCTCATGTCGATGCCAGTTCTAATGACCGCCTGCAGCACAAGTCGTGGAGCAATTCGGTGTTTGATGAGACTGGAAAGTCATATGCATACTAATTAACCGCCCTGTGCATCTGTGATTGCCATGGCCAACCGCGCGTACTAATGCAGGTACCTCGCGGCGGCTAGACCTGCAGGTACCTCTGCCGGGCAACAAGTCTGCACCGCAGCGCATGTACCTGCCATTAGGGGTTCGGCATCTGCCCCCCTGCAAAATCTGCAGGCCTGCTGAAGAATGACCTGTAGCGACGGGCCTAGGCGGCTTGGCACAGTTTTCTAGCGCTGCTTAAGTGGTTCAGCGCAGGGGGGGGGGGGGCAGGGGGGCAGGCGTTTCGCTGTGGCTACCGCCGGCTTTGCATGTCGGCTAACAGCACGGACAGAGTGCCAGCTTTGCCAGCAGCCTCCTTTCGCTAGTTTCCGCGACGGCTGGGTGGTTGTACAGAAACGCCTCTTTGCACCCTACGGCGCGGAAGCTGGGCTTCCATGTGTCGTCATTTTCATGTTTGTGGAGGGGCCATGTGCTGGAGATGCGGCGTGGTAGTACCCTTACTTATTACTCGCACAGCGTGGAGGGCTGATGCACGACAATGCGACATGAACCTACGCCAAGGACTCGGCCAACCGTCTGCTACCCCCTTTCAAAACGGTACAAAGAATCGTATGTTGCGGTGATAGCACTGTCAAGGACTGAAAATAGTACTTCCCTGAAACTCAACCCTCAAAATGATGTCAACGCCGCCCTGATCGGATACAGCGCCGGGTGCAGTCCAGTCCCTACCTGCGGGGCCATCTGCAAGCGGGACATGCTTGGGCGTACCAGTTGGCGGAGTAGATGTCAAAAGCGAGCACAACGGCTCGGCGTAGATGCAGTCCTTGTTTTCCCATATCATCAGCCGCCTCGTTATCAAAGCGCAGATACTGGCTGCACACAAAGTAGTCGAGATGATAACGCGCAACCAATTCCAGCTCGCCACGATGGTCATTGCTCACGGGGTCTGCTGACTGTGACATACGAAGGTACACACCGATGGCTTTGAAATAGGCCGGATCCCGTGAGCAGCGATGGACTTTGCAAGCGGTCTACACCGGCGCAAACGACCGCCTACCAGTCTGACGATTCAATCAAGAAAAGGGCCAGCCAGCAATCTACGCAGTGCCGATTGAAGCCATGGCGGCCGCTCTCCACTTCTTCCATCGTCACGTTGGTGACTTCTTTTTTTTTTTCCTTCTTGGTCGCCGCGCCGGGCGCGCTGCGCACCTTTAACGGCATAGCTTCACCCACATCCTCCTGCGGGCATTCACTTCCACTTAACTTTAGAGGTATAGCTTCATGGTCCTTGCTCGTCACATTGGGGGTGTGAACCTGGGGGTCTGGCCACTTTTTTGTAATTTTTCCCTCTCTCTCTCTCTCTCTCTCTTACGGAGTCCGCGTCCCCCGCCGAAACGCCGCGCCGTGTTGCTGGACACCACCGAGTGAGCCCCCCCCCCCCTCCACTCCCTCTCGGTCGGTCGAGCTTCTCGCTCTTGGCCGCCCACTTCCGAGCCCTCAGATAAAAAGCTTGCTCCCTCCCTCCCCCCGCCAGCCCGTTTTCGTGTTTTGGTTGTGTTTTTAAAAGTTAAAATAAGAAAAGCCTTTGTTTCTCCTCTTCCTATTTACTCTTCTTTCGCCAAGTGTTGTAGCTACTTGCGCAACAGAATCTGATTACCGCGTCTTGTCGCCTTTTACCTTGTCGTCGCATATAACCCCACCAACAGCATCGTCACCATGAACGTTCCCAGCAAGTTCCTCAGCAACCCCCAAGACCTCGGCGTTGTCGCCGTTGGCTTCTCTGGTGGCCAGGTACGCGCATCCTCTGCGTTTCTTGCGCGCAACCAAATGCACGCCTCGCAAAGGCAAGGAAAACACCCAATTGCTGACACAGACACTTTCTGCCAATAGCCCAAGGCTGGTGTCGACAATGGCCCGTCCGCCCTCATCCAGTCCGGCCTCCTCACCCAGATCAAGGAGGAGCTCGAGTACAACCTCCACGGCGACTCGGAGGTGCAGTTCTACAAGGACCTCGCGCCGGCCGCCGATCCCGACTACCGCGGCATGAAGAACCCGTTGCTCGTCTCGGCCGTCAACCGCAAGATTGCCGAGGCCACCTACAGCCACTCCTCCAAGGGCCGTCTCACCCTCACCCTCGGCGGCGATCACTCGGTCGCTATCGGCACTATTGCCGGTACCGCCAAGGCCACTCGCGAGCGCCTCGGCCGCGAGATTGCTGTCATCTGGGTCGATGCCCACACCGACATCAACACCCCCGAGGGCTCCGGCTCCGGCAACATTCACGGCATGCCCCTCGCTTTCCTCACTGGTCTCGCCAAGGACGACAAGGAAGAGTACTTTGGCTGGATCAAGGAGGATATGCGCCTCAACATTAACAAGCTCGTCTACATTGGCCTCCGTGATGTTGACAAGGACGAGAAGAAGATTCTCCGCGACAACAATGTCAAGGCCTTTTCCATGTTTGACGTTGATCGGTACGCTCTTCTTTTACAAACCTTTTGACGCGCGAGGGATCGTTTCGTTAACAAATATGTACAGCTACGGCATTGGTCGCGTCGTCGAAATGGCCCTCGCCCACATTGGCAACGACACCCCCATCCACCTGTCCTTCGACGTCGACGCCCTCGACCCCATGTGGGCGCCCAGCACCGGCACGCCCGTCCGCGGTGGTCTGACCCTGCGCGAGGGTGACTACATCTGCGAGTCTGTCCACCAGACCGGCAGCCTCGTCGCCATTGACCTCGTCGAGGTCAACCCCGAGCTCGCCGCCACCGAGGAGGGCGCCAAGGCCACCGTTGGCGCTGGCTGCTCGCTCGTCCGCTGCGCTCTGGGCGAGACTCTGCTGTAAATGGTTTTTTTTTTTGTCACGACTCATCGCAACTGGGAGACGAGTAAAGAGGGGGGGTAAGAAAAACGTTGGAGCGCAAGCGATGCTACGGTAATTTTGTTTTGTCAAAGCAGGGGCATTGACGGTTTTTGAACTTGGTCTGGCGTTCTAGGTGGCATATGAAAAGAATGCATTTAATGAGATGGAAACTCCCTAGTAACGAAAATAGGTAGAAAGCCAACGTCTGTCACGATATATATACACACACAATACTGAAATTATTCTTCGTTTATTTTTGGGGCTTTTTGTTTCATCGCGACAGTCGAGTAACTTGTCGTGCATGACGAGCGGAGTAGATGCACCCATGCTAAGGATGCAACGCCGCTGGGGCGCACCGCGTGGCTGGGAACCACGCCCAGCCACCCCTGCCATGTCCTGCAGCCGCCGCTCGAGACTTCTTTTGTCATTTTGCATACTGCCATTTTTTGCTATTTCTGCTTTTCACCTCATTGGCATGCGACTCGACCCAACACGCATGCACCTGGCTTCCAACTCGATCTTTAGCGTTCAGCGTTTCGCTGTACCGTACAGCGCGAGCCGGCGCAAAACCACTGCCCTACTACCCCGCCGTGCCGCGACCCGAGTCAAATAACACCACGAGCCGCCAAGAAGTAAAACGAATCGGTGCAGAGGACGATTTTTCCGACAGCGACGCGCATCCGAAGAAGACGACGAGTGCGAAGCGATCCAGTTACGAATTTCGCGTCGATAGCAAAATCAAAAAGAATCGCGACAGCGCCAGAACGCTGCTGTCGCAAACTCGGTCCCGCGACAAGCCTCTCGGCATCTGCGGCCCTCGATTCGAGTCGTCGCAGCTCTTGCGCAATCCCTGCAACAAGATTGACGCGAAAAAAAAAGGCAACATACCAAAACACCATCAGGATGGTCCTCTCCTCGACGCTGACGGGCAGCTCCGTCGTCTACGAGGCGCGGCCGGCGCGCGTCGTCCACCTCAAGACGTACGACTGGCCGACGTACCAGATCAACATATGGCTCTTTGTCATGCTGCTCGCGGCCTCGTCCATCCTCGGCGTCTTTGCGACCTTTATCCAGACGCAGACGCAGATGGGCCTGCCGGTGCCGTGGTACTTTCCCTACTACGTGACCGTCGCGGCCGTCGCGCTCGCGTTCCTGCTCGCCGTCATGTGGCTCATCTGGTACAAGCGCCTGCTGCCGGCCATTGTCATGCTCGGCGCCTTTGCGCTGTTCGTGCTGTGGATGGTCGGCCTCGTGGCCAGCGCGGTGCAGCTCTGGGGGCCGGGCGGCGTGCAGAGCGTGTGCAACATGCAGGTCTTTAACCAGAGCCCGCATGCGCCCGACGTGCAGACGCTGGCGTGGATGCAGCAGCGCAATATATGTAAGTTCAGCTCGATTAGGGAGGGGGGGAGAAGGTCGGTGATCGCGCGACGCTAATATTTTGTTACAGGTCAAACGTGGTATTTGGTCTTTGCAATGGGCTTGACGGGTGCCATATTTCTGATTTGGGTCATGATTATAGCGTACCAAGTATTTGTTCGTTCATAGTTTGTCTGTTGAGAGTTTGTTCGTCTATAGTACCTGTATGCTTAGAGTCTATACTGTAATGAGCCATGTTAAAATACAAAATTGTCGTTCACTACAGAACGCTGAGGCTCGGAACCAAAATCAAGCGTTGCTGGCTAAGCATGGATCGCCTGCTCTACATTGCTTATAAGCCAAGCACTGGCGCGCTCAACCTTCGCTAAAATGGCGATCAAGGCCCATTAGTTTTACTTTACCGACAAGCTGAGCTGCCATTGACCTTCATGCGCTTCGCAGGATGAATGCTCCATCGTGAAGAAGATCTAGGGTAGTTCTGTGCTGGTGCGGGAGAGCGTCCCCGGTATGGGATCGAACGAGGCGGGGAAATGGCTTTCAGCATAAGAAGAAAGACTCCTTCAAGAGGGGGAGGCGCCCTGCAGGCAATCTATGAGATCAAGGTCCATGATGCTGCGCAAATCAGTGACCCTGTTTGGTTAATTATCGATCCTGACCCTGCTGTCAACCACGGCATCCAAAAGCTCGGGCACGAGCCAGTCTTGGGCAGCGGTGGCAGCAGCAGCCAGGGCGCGTTGATGCACAACGACTTGTCCTAGTCGAATCTGACTGTCGACCGTAGCAAGATTGTGGCAGTTGTAGACTAGAGATGACGGGCTGGTTTGGCTGGGATACTGCCCGCGAGGTGCATCTGCGCGTCCGAAATCCTTATCCAGTATCGTATGCCCCCCATCATCTGACCCAGAGAGTACTGGATGACATCTACTCTGGAGCAACTTGTACGGTCAAAAGCGATGGCGTCCTTGGCTGGTTGTTGTGCTAGTCGATGTGTTGTTGGCGGACTCGGGGTCGTTTGGCTGACGAGGATTAGCTAGATGCAGCATGACGCAGGATTTCCGGAGGTGTCTAGATGAACCCGCAACCTTTGGAACACCATGATTCAACGGAACGGAGTCAGTCTGGAGGCGGGCACCCATATCAAGTATCCCACTGTGCCATCCCTCCGCGATTCTCTCCCAAGTCGGCCACGGTGTTCCCCGAGCAGGACCCCGCCAACTCAGCTGGACCGGCTGCCTCTGCCAGCGGCGATGGGCGGTGCAAGGCTAGCTTGACCCCCCTGCTCAGCTGTAAAGATGCAGCAGCCACAGCAGGCTGGCCCTCTACGCTGGGCCGCTGGCCGAGACCACCAGCCACGTCCCAGTACAAACCCCTCCCACAACCCCTCCATGACCCCTCCAACGGAAGCAACCCTTTCCATCTCATTTCGCTGCAATCTCTCGCGCCGTCTGTCATCACTGTATTCTTGCAGATTTAGAAAGGATGAGCATCGCTGTACTGGGCTTAGAGCATGGAACTGCGTCATAGCGTTGCTGCACCGACTTTGCAGTATTGTAGCGTACAGGCTTTCCCACATTTATGAAGTCATGGAGCTATGCTTTCGGAACATGGCGAGCTTCATCGCACCTTGCTTTTTTTTGGTCTTGATCTTCGCTCTTTTTTTGCATCAGTCGTAGCCGATAGCTCTAGCTCGGCCTGCCCACATTACAGCGGAGATGCCAGTATCAGTACTCTACGGCGACCAAGGCAGCACCGCTGAAGCTCTAGGTATACTTCGACTCTGGGCGCACTTTAAGCTCGGGATACGAGCGGATTGTCTTTGCTACATGCACTCAGGTGTATCACTGAGTCTCTTACCCAGTATGAACCGGTGCAGGCTTCAGCAAGCTTCAGTAATGTGTGTTGCCAATCTGGTAGCTGCCGTCCTTGCCGTGCCAGTATCCCCTTGTCATCCACATTTGAATCTCTAGCGTCACTTGCACCGCCTGGAGATGCGAAGCCGCTCTGTGTCGGCCACGCTAGACCAGAGCCTGGCGAGCTGACCTGGGGAGCTTCCAGCTGTGGACCCCTGACAGCTTTTGTTAGAGGAGAAGGGAAGAAGCTTGCCTGCATGACGTATCCCGCCCATGCAGGCGAGGGGTGTGTGGGAAGGCTTCGTCAGTATGGTTGGTGGCCTCCAAGTTAGCCCCCCCCCCTGAGACGGTGTTAGTGAGCTCTTTTTGGTTTAACTTTCCCGTGGGCTTGACTGTATGGACACGCCGATGGATGTATGGATTTGCGTTCCCGCCCGCGATCCAAGAGTGGGAGGGGAAGACGACGAAGCTGCTGGATTCGGGGCCGGGAGTGGGCAGGTCCAAAGGGTATAAGATGGACGGACCCTGCATACCTCTTCCACATTGACTTTCTGACATTTTTACACTCATACAACATTCAATACACGTCTCTACAAAGAACCTTTTTTCTTCCTCTTATACCCCACCAACCCCCAACTCTACACCACAATGGATTTCATCAAGAAGGCTGGCGACGCCCTCAACAAGAACAAGGGCGAGTCCACCAACAACGAGCAGACCCAGAACCAGGGCGGCGACAACACCCAGCAGCAGCAGGGCGGCAGCAGCGCCGACCCCGGCCAGCAAGACTACCTTGACAAGGGTAAGCGCTCGTCTAGGCAGCATGCGTGAATCCCTGCTAACGTGCTGGGCCATTCTAGGCATCGGCTTCGCCTCCAAGAAGGCTGGCTACAACGTTGATCGCAACACCGAGGAAAAGATCGGCGACGGCATGCGCGGCGCCTACGAAAAGTTCTCTGGGTAAGTTTGTCAGCGGCGAGCTTGTTAACTACTGATCGTACAACGACTAACATGGAATGCCCATTTACAGAAGCAAGGTTCCCGAGAAGTTCTCCAACTAAGAGCCCGCCCTCATGGCTGGATAAAGGAAAACGCGACTGGCCGCACCAGGCCCTGCAACCAAATCGGGGGCAGTGATAGATTAGTCGCTACGAGCAGCAATTAATATACCACTTGATTTACTATTTTGCTACTTTTTGATCTGCATGCGCTTGTGAACGTATGCTAGTATTAATGCCCTTTCGCACCCTCTACAACGTTGTCTGCGCAGGATAGTAAGGACACTAAAAAGGGATGATTGACCCGGCGAAACCGTTGTGCGAGGAGCTGCTCTTGACGGGAATGGAAGGCTTGAGGCTTCGTAGCACTAACGCGAGATGGTGGCCAAGTTCTACACCGAGCGCGAGCCAGGTTAGAGCCCGTTACGGACGCCATCGACAACGCTTTTTTTTTGGGGTCGAGATGGATCGCTCGTAGGAAGCTTGATGAAGAGGCTCGTGCCGCCGGCGATCACAGATGTGTCGCAAACACGATGCAGATGCCGTTTGGAACGTGACGGGATTGGCTTGTAGTGACGCCGCAGCAGGCTGCCAGCAGAGACAGGCAGTTTGGCGACGTCCTACCTATACAGCCTTGCATATTTAGCTACCACGTTCATGATATACGGTAAGCTTGTTTTATCTACATTCCAGCACTACATGCGTTTATTTCTTCCTACCAACACGTTCATGCGTATTAATAGATACTGAGACAGGCAGAGAGGCGTCTGGTTCGCTGGTGAGTGGCCTGGCATCCTGGACAGCGCTACGGAGGTTCGACTACAGGGGTGTGTCTGTGGCGGCCCAGGTACATGGTGAGAAGAACGCGTTCGCGATTCTCTGCTGCGAATAAACAACATTCAGGAGAAATCCGAAAAGGGAAGATTCAAGCGAGTGGCAATGTCAAGAAGGAAAAAGAATGTAGAAGAATGGAAATCTGGCCAGATGCAATGGGACAGAATACAATGGTCTGAAGTATACTGTCCTTGAAGAGTGGTACCTCTGTGGTCACCCACTTGGTGCGGCAAGGCAGGGAAAGTACGGGCACTAGACAGCCGCCGAACGATGGGGCCCAAAAAAAGAATGTCTGAAGACCAGGATGTTCTGCTTCTCTGTGCCCAATTCAGACGAACTTCTTAGTATTGTTCTTTTTGGACGACCGACGAATCCAAAAGAAGGTCTGTCTCGTCCGCGTGATGCCTGCTGCCAGGGGCAACCAGGGGCCCAGGGGCTCAGGGGCAGTTCCTCGCCAACCGAGAGCGCCTGAAGGGACCTCCGGAGGTCCCTGGAGAGCACCGAGGTCCCCTGTAAGAGCGCTGTAGCGAAAAACCCCATTCAGACCGGAAATGGCCAACAATGCGTCATCATCCAGGGGGCACTCGCACGCAACGCGTCCATCAAGCGCGACGACCCACAGCGTGTAGAGTGTTGGCCTCGGGACGTCTGGCGTGTCTCACCCTTCTCCCTCCTTCATCATCACAACGATTTCCCAAGATTCTTCAGACACTGTCAAACTGCTATTCAAACTTTCAATTTGCTTTCCAAGCACCCAAAAACCCATAAACCACTACATCCACCATTTGTATAAGATGCAATATGGCCTTCTTTATGGGTTCTACGATGGACAACCGTCCTAGATCCCGCCGTTCCAACGCATCGCGTGGTTCGTCTCGCACCGCCAGCCCCCATCCTGCCGATGCCTCTTCTTCCACCGTGGCTGCTCCAGTCATCAGTAATAAAGTCTCCCAAGCTGCTCTCAGACAGCATTTTCAGGAAGTCGAATCAAGCTTCCTCCCCACCCTTTCTCCAGTTCCAACAGCCCCCGCAAAAGGCCAGCCGGCCACCGATGATACCTTCCTCTTCGAATCTCCCCAGAAATGGGACGAGTCACACCTGCCTGTGGCACGCCAAATCAAAGATTCAGACTGCGCCTCCCTCAGCCTCACCGTTTCTGAACTCGAGACCATTGGCTCTCCTATCCAGCTCCCTGTACGCCACAACGAAGAGCTAGATGCCGACTGCCTTGACATCGCCGAGCTTGAGACCATTGGCTCTCCTATCAAGCTCCCTGTACGCCACAACGAGGAGCTAGATGCCGACTCTCTTGACATCTCCGAACTCGAGACCATTGGCTCTCCTATCAAGCCCCCCAAACACCACAACGAAGAGCCAGATGCTGCCTCCCTCGACATCTCCCAACTTGAGGACATTGGCTCTCCTATTAAGCTCCCTGAACGCCACAACGAAGAGGTAGATGCTGCCTCTCTCGACCACAAAATCTCCCAACTCGAGGAATTCGACGATCCTCCTCTCAAGGTCGCCGTCAGCCGAACCATTGAGCGTGTCCTGACTGAACACCAAGCCAAAAATGTTTACTTCCCCGAGTCTGTGGTCGATGAGCTTAAGGAGTCTCTGGCCGAGGAGCTTGAAAAGTCCATGATCGAGGACTATGTGCTCAACACCATGGGGAATGACGTTAAGGAGTCCATCTATGGGGAGTTGAGGCGAACAATGGCCGAAGAAATTAAGGAATTCGAGGCCGAAGAGCTTAAGTTTCAATCCGCCTTGGAATATCCCAGCACTCAAAGCAATCGACGCGACATCCCAGACACTCTCAGGGGCCTCACACTGAGAGAGCAGAACAGCACAATCGAGAGGCTTTCCAAGCAGAACTTCGATCTCAAGCTCAAAGTCTCTTTCCTCACCAAGCGTCTCGGCGACACGTCCGACGAAAACGTCAATGCGACTCTGGCAGCCAATGTTGAGCTCAGCAATCGAGTCGCGGTGCTTCAGGGCGACAACAAGGTTCTACGCAAACAGATCAAGGAGCTCCGAAAGCGTATTGAAGAAGACGAAGACCGCGTTAGCACTAGTGGTTCCGGCTCCGACGAAGCAAACGAACGAGAACAAGAGCACCTCAAGCATGTTCTCTACCTTGAACAGCAACTCGAAAAGGTCACCATCAGGAATGAGATGCTGGAGGCTAGCATGGCCAGCACTCTTCACGTGGTCGAGCAAGTCCGCCACGAGAACTCTGAGCTGCGTCGCGAAAACAGTGCCCAGACGTCCATGCTTACGTCACGCAACCGTGAGGGGGAAGTTCTTCGACAGCAAATTGAGGAGCTCAAATTCGCCCAAGGTGGTAGCGGTCCTGTTTCGACAGCTGACAGCATTCTCGAGCGGTCCGCGTCGAGAGCTGGCGCTCGCCGTCGTTCGCCCCCTGGTTCCCACACTCTGCTCAACGCAAGCCAAGATGCTGAGCGCGAGGATTTGGAGAACAGACTTGCCCGAGCCAGAAATGGCATGAACGAAATGAAGTTAAAAAACAATGAACTTGAACGGGAAATCGAACTCTGCATGGCCGATTTTGAGGCTCAAGTAAAGCAGGCCAACGCGGCCAAGCAGTATGCCGACTCCCTCGCGCAGCAACTGGATGTCGCCGTTAATGACTGCCTCCTCTTGCAATCGGAGCGCAGCGCGGCTGATGGCGAACGCGACACTGCACGTGCTGAACGAGACCAGATTGCTGCAGAGTTCGAATCGCTCCAAGAGCAGGCGCAAGCAGAACTTGACACTTTGGACCTGGAGATCGAAGAGCTGCAGGCTCAACTTGCCGATCGCGACAGTGATTTCAATGCCCTCCAGATCTCGATGCGCGAGATCAGCGACAAAGTCATTGCTTTCGAAGACGACACGTACAAGAAGAACAGAATGATACAGAGACTCGAGGCTGAACTGGACTCAGCTAACCGCGAACTGGGAGCCTACGAGCAGAAACTTGCCGAAGAGTCGGAAAAGAACCGCCGACTGTCGGTGCAGCAAGAATCTTTGCAGAGCGAAATTTCCTTTTTGCGTGAGGAGCAGGAAGCCGACAAGGTTCGCATTGGCAATCTGGAGACAACCGTGGCCGATGAAAAGGACAGGGCCAAGGAACTCGACGAACGCCTTCAGCAGGAGCGCACCCAGCGCGAGATGGTCGCCAACCAGGAGAAGCAGCAAGTGCAGCAATTTGTCAACGAACTCAACCGCGAGGCATCTGACGCCAAAGACGAGGCTAGAAGGCTCCGTAAGAATTTGGCTTCACGCGAGACTGAGGCAACAGTGTGGAAGGAGCGCTTGAACGAGCTGGAAGACAACCTCCGCAACGCGCTGGGAGATCTCAACATCACTAGAAATGGCTTTGTTGAGTCCATCACCAAGATGCAACGAGAGCATGAGAGGACTCTCCGGAAACTCGACATGGCCAGGGCCGCAGTCGCCGAGAAGGACCGCGTCGTCCGACACCGCGACAATGCAATTGAGCAGTTCGCCATGGACAACCGGAAGAATGCCCACCGCATGGATAAATTGGAGCGAATGGAGCTCGCATATCAGAAGCTCAAGGTCGACCACGAGACGCTCAAGACGGCGAATGATGTCCGCGCCAGAGCAGCCGCGAAGAGCAGCACGGGTAGCTGCCCATCGCCCAGCGTCCACCGCGGCCCTGGCGAGCGTGATAAGCCTCTCATGATGAGGCTCAAAAACATGGAAGCAAAGCTTCTCGCCGAGAGAGAGGCACGCACTCAAGATCGAGAGATGGCACGGGAGCGTCTTAGTACGCTTGAGCAGGAGAACAAGGGCCTGCGTGGTAAGATCCAGCGCAAGGCGAAGGATTAATGTTTAACGAAGGCATTGGAACGGCGTTTTCCGTGGGTTTTTATTATTACGATGCCATGATGTATTCTTATGATAATGAACGTTTTGTAAAATAACAAAAAAATAATAATGTTAATCAATCAACTGCACTTCTTTAAACACGCGATGCCACTCCTGTTTATATTGCTACTACTGCCTCTACTGCCTCTGTTGCCTGTATTGCCTCTACTGCCTGTACTGTCACTATTGCCGCTGATGCCTCTTATGCGTCTCTTGTCAGTGATGCCTCTCTCGCCGCTGTCGTCGGTGATGCACCTAATGCCGTGAATGCCACTATTGAATCTACTGCCGCTGATCTCGCTGAATTTCGCCGACTTTGTTAATTCCGTTGATCATTGGGATTCTGTCAACGCTGCTGATGCCACTGCTGTCTCTACTGCCGCTGCCGCCACCGCCGCGCTGCAAACCTGGATCTACAGACGGCTCGTCATCTTTCTCAACACCCTTCACCACAATGTCGTCGTAACGCTCCGCCAAGAACTCTTTCTTCACAAACAGCACAGACGTACTGAAAGACGCTGTGCAGAACACTGCGACATCACGAGCACAATCCGATGCTTCTTATGCCACAATCGACCGCCTCTGCAACCTCACAAGACGCAAATAAAACAAACCGTACAAAACGCACCGATCAAATTCCTATTCAACCCGCTAGCCGCATTTCGTATCGAATATTGGAGAAGTCATTTCATGCACGGCAATTTCTCGAACCGGCATGTTCGAAGAAGAGAACAAAGGCTTGCGGAGCGAAACGCCGCGGGTAGCACATCAGTAGTGTTATTGGAAGAGCAGCGGCGGCAGTTTGGAGTGGGAGGGGCGACCATATGCCGTCATGATTACTCTAATCTTGCGATTATGGTGGCGATTAGTCTTAAGCAAGCTACCGTTTTCCGCTGTTTTTTGCCTTCTTCGTACTTGAAGAGAACATCAAAGCCGTCCGCGCTGAATCGATGGCATGCTTGGGAAGACCGAGGACGTAGAATACAGATGGAACTTGATCTAGATAAATCTTCTGCTGGCTTTCGCAGGCAGTGCTACTAGATCTATTTATAGGCAAATATAAGTGTTTCTGGCGATCAATTGACCTCCGTCTCGACTCGTGTTCCGCGCACCAAAGCTGGGAGGGAGAGGGGGGGGGGCGGACTTCCGAATTGGGAATCCCCGCACCGCACCCGACGTGTATAAAAGCAACCTAACATAAATGGCGGTTGACAATGGTGCATGGGCAGCTTCCTTTCCTCTCGTCACTCAGTCAGGTCGAGTCTCGAATATACGCTCCCATTTTTTCTTTTGCATCTTCTGTGCATTGCTGTAGTGTGCACCATCATGCTGCGGTCCTGTGTAAGCAAGTCCCAACGCCGGACACAGGCCACCATTGCTGTGGGCGGCCGAGCGGCAACCCAAAAGTCCTTGAAGAAGGAAGGGGACATTTCCGATGCCTTTGTCTCTCTCTCTGGAGCGAAGCGCGATCCGTTGCCGGACCGCTTCCGACAGCTCAAGTGTGACTTGGTCCGCGGTCGGGAGAAGCAGATTACCGAGAGCTGGAGCCGCTTGCTGCGGGATCTCCGGAGGGAGAATGAAGTCATTGCGCAGAAGGGCTCGAATGTGGTTCCGCAGATTGAATTTGCCAATCTGGAGAGTGGCGTGCGCGGCCTCGAGGACGAGATCAAGAAGCGAGGCGCCGCGGTTGTCAGAGGCGTGGTGCCCGAGGCCGAGGCCAGGGCTTACAAGGAGGAAGTGGAGGACTATGTTAAGAAGAACCCATGGACCAGAGGTACGCGAAGCAAGTTCAAAGCCTAAACTCATTACTACAGAGTGTCGACGAGGAAGCTTTCCTATCCTATCGTAACTCTTCCGCTAACTCGTGGGGCAGCTTTTCCGGCCGATAACCCCCAAGTCTACGAGCTGTACTGGTCGGCGCCGCAGCTCAAGGCCCGCTCGCACCCCAACTTTATGCGGGTGCAGCAGCAGCTCATGTCGTCGCTGTGGCACGCGTCGAACCCCGCGAGCCCGATATCCATCACCGAGCCGCTGTCGTACGCCGACCGGCTGCGGATCCGGCAGCCCGGGGATGCGACCTTTGCGCTGGGCCCGCACATTGACGGGGGCAGCGTCGAGCGGTGGGAGCGGGAGGGCTACGGGCGCGGCGGCGTCTACGACGCCGTGTTTGAGGGCGCGTGGGAGCGCTACGACCCCTGGGACGCCAGCGGTCGCGTCGAGGCCGTCAGCAACCTGTACGACGGGCTCGGCGCGTGCACCATGTTCCGCATGTGGCAGGGGTGGCTGAGCATGAGCGCGACGGGGCCGGGCGAGGGCACGCTGCTGGTGAATCCGCTCATGCACCGGGCGACGGCGTACGTGCTGCTCCGGCCGTTCTTTGAGGCGGTGCAGGGAGGCAAGAGGAAGGGGGAGGAGGGGTATCTAGACGAGAGCAACTGGGCGTTTGTGGGCGCCGAGGGCATGACGAGCGACTTGCAGGGTGCGAGTCCAGGCCATGGCCAGGAGTTGACGGACGAGCTCCATCCGCATCTGGAGCTGGATCGGACCATGGTCCATGTTCCGGAGATACGGCCCGGCGATTTCGTCGCCTGGCACTGCGACAGTAAGTGTGGAAAATCATGAAGAGAAGTTTGGGAGGCTTGTTTGGACTGAACATCACCTACTAACAACAACTTTGTGTGCCAAAACAGCAATCCACGCAGTCGACAAGCTGCACCAGGGCGCGTCCGACTCGAGCGTCATGTACATTCCCATCTGCCCGGTGACGGCCATCAACGCGCAGTACGCGGTGCGGCAGCGCGAGGCCTGGCGCAACGGCACGCCGGGGCCCGACTTCCCAGGCGGCGAGGGCGAGGCTCGACACGCGGGACGGCCGACGGAGGCCAGGCTTCGGCAGTGGGCTGGACGTGAGGCCCTCCGGTCGCTGGGTCTGGAGAAGTTGGTGCCCGGGCCAGCCGCGACGCCGGGCCAGCGTGAGGTGGTGGGCCAGGCGAATGCGATTCTTGGGTTCTAAAGAGTGAAGTGAATGGGAAGAAGCAAAAGAAAAGACAAAGTTTGGGGCCTGCTCTGTGGGGAGCGGGCCGTGCCGTTTACTGGCGAGGAGATTTTTTCTAATCTTGCGATGCCAAGTCGGACCGTCGGCATGTCACACAGTAGCAAGCAATCTATAGCAAGCATCATGAGATTTAGTCTGATTTCAAAGCCATCGTACCCGTGTCAGACTTCTCTTCGACGTACCAGGCCTGCTTGACCGTCAATTTGCATTTGTCAGCCGAGACCGCACACACAGTAGGTAGTCACGTAGTTACTGGTAAGACCCTGCAAGGCAGCGCAGCGCAGCGCAAGCGGGGTGGACGTCTGAAACTCCGCCTTGTAAGACGGGCTTGGGCTGTCCAGCCTGACGATGTGAGGACAATGGCGGTTGATGAGATTGGTCAGTTTCCGATTTTGGCGGTTGGCCATGCAGGAAAACGAAAGAACGGCCAGCTTTGCGAGACAGTCTGTGGAGATTTGAGGCGTGTGAACTGTGTCGAGAAGCTACATGCGTCATCCAAGTACAGGCAAGCAGAGTCGTGCATCGACGATGCACCCTACACGTACTGACAAGGCTCGGAAATGGGACGGGAAACAAGCACAAGATTACCAATCAGCCTCTGCGACAAATTAAAGGTGCATTCTATACTCTTTGAGCATCATCGACCTGGATGTGGTAAGGGAATGTAGTGCGCAAGTACGACTGCTTCTGGCTCAAGATAGAGCGCCAACTACGTATTTGCGGCGGTGGAGGATGCGTGGTACGCTTGTGAAAGCGCACACTCCAGTCTGCGTACCTAGCCAACAAACTTGCGAAGTGATACTGATGGTAAATAGTTGGCTGGAGCTCGGCGTATGACGCAGAATCTATGAATTCTTGCTGCTCTCTAGAAATTCAACGGCTTGATTGTCACGGCTTTAGGCTGTACCAACAAGCAGTATCCCACACGTCCACTCAATTTTGCTTACATTTCTACTGGCGTATTGAGTACGAATCCACCGCCACGCAAAGGGTTGATTGGTCGGACGAGGTTCTTTCAAAGCTTTTGTCTCCAAGTGCGATGGTCCAGCCAAAAAAAAAAAAAGGCGCCGGCCGGGCGACCGTCCGTCCGACAAGCCGTGACCGTCTCTGCGCCTCGTCCAGCTCGACCTCTCCAGGTGCTGCGGGGAAAAACGCGTCCTCAGCTTTCCTCGTCCTTCTAATTAGTCAACTTTTTTTCTCGCCGATGCCACATTGACAATTAGTAAACAGGTTCGTTTCGCTGCTGCCGCCCAATGGCGAGGCTAGCCACGATGTGGGCTGGTGGAGCGGATGTAGGGATCTCGCAACTGGCAAGGTGAGAAGTTGCGGTGATGTGGATTCCCGGAGGGGCAGCGGACTTGGAGGGGGACCATGGTAGCATGTAGAATGGAGGGGCAGCTGTTTGTTGGACAAGCCGACACAAGCGGCTTCGTGTCAATCCGTAGTCAAGTTGGAGGCGGAGGAAGGCTGGGGTGAAGCTAGAGGAAGAGGAGAAGGAGGGGTCTCGCAGGAAGGAGCTTGAGATGCTCGGTTTATATAAACCTCTGAACTCGCCCACTTGCATCATTCTAGCTATCCATTGCATCAACCCTCACAAACTTGTTTCTCTTTCACTTGTACCCCATACACACACACACCCTCACAAACCCATCCACAATGAGCTTCTACGACGTCTCCATTGGCCAGGCCATCGAGGTCCTCGACAGCCTGACTGCCATCCTCAAAAAGGCAGAGTCGGCCCCCAACGCCGCCACCCTCCCCGAGGCCCGCATCTATGAGGACATGCTTCCTCTGTCCTTCCAGGTCTACCTCGTCACGGACCTGGGCACCAAGCTCGCCGCCCGCCTCACCGGCCAGGAGCCCCCCTCCAACGAGAATAACCTCAAGAGCTTTGCCGAGTTCCACGCCCGCATCGCCGAGTCGCGCGCCGCCCTCGAAAAGGTCGACAAGAACACCATCAACACCCGCGCCAGCGAGGCCGTCACCGTCGGTCTCGGCCCCGGCAAGACGGCCCAGATGAACGGCCTCACCTACAATGCCGGCTACGTCACCCCCAACCTCTACTTCCACCTGGCCACCGCCTACAACATCCTGCGCAAGGAGGGCGTTCCCGTGGGCAAGATGGACTACCTCACCACGTTCCTCGGCAAGCACGTTGACCTGTAAACGGGACATGGTTGTTTAGCCAAAAATAAAATAGCATCATCATTCCCCTGTTGGAGGATACGGCCTGCGTCGCCTGGCATGGATTTGATTAAAACTGGTTTAATTGCGCAAGACGCTCAAAAGTCAATTTAGCAAAAATATACATTCATACCCCTGAAATGCTACAATCTTGCATTTTGCTCTTGCGTGCTCCCTTCAAGGAATTTTTTAGCGAGGTTGTCAAGTTGCTGGTCGATATCTTTTAGTCAGCCAGGCACCATCTCCAGGCTGCTACCACTTAGGCCACTGTAGTTTGTCGCTCTACAACTCTTTCCTTCCCCAGCTTCGTCAGCCAGTGCAAATTGAACCATTCATCATGGCACACCCATTCATCTGGGCCATGCGTGTAATTCACGCGTTCGAGGTACGCTTTTCCCTTCCTCACGACTACCTCCCATCCTTCTCCGCACCTTGCTAACTCTGTCCACAGGATCGCATCGTCGCCGCCGTATGTCGCCACCTCCCTCCCCGATCTACTCGCGCCACCGTGTATTTCTAACGCAAAGACAGATTCTTCGACAGCCAGGCTTCCATCGTGGCGTCGGCCGCATCCACAGATATATCGACGAAAAACAAAACGGTCGCCACCCACATGAGCCGCTTGCCCCTGGCGAGGCTACCGGTACGCAACAACAATCTCTCAAAGTGTGAACAATTACTGTCGTATTTCTGTTGCTAACGTATCATGTACAGCGGACCCCAACGCCCCCGACCAGACTCGCAGCTTCGTCAAGCACTTTGTCGACGAGCTGCGCAACCAAGCACGCGGCAAGCCGACCGACATTGACAAACCGCCTCACAAATGAGGCAACAACCGACTTTAAGCACCGGCGCAGCTTTGTGCTGCTGTATTACGGCTGAGCTCTTGGCTTGGCTGGAATCGGCCCCCTCGTCAAGATATTCTGCTCATCTCTCCTCATAATGGCAAGCCACTTTCGGACTGGCGGCGCCAACTGCAGCCGCAATGCGTCATCGACGCAGATGCCTTACACACAACCGGACCTTGCAAAACGGCCTGCCCCGGAATCCCTCCTCATCCTCCAAATAGAGAAGTGACCACGTTGAGACCTTCTAGAACTTGTCCCGTGGTCTCCAAGGAAGATTTGCCAACCATGCGCAGCTGAACCTTGTCCTTGCCCTGGCCGCCATGCTTGCAACGCTTGTCGCTCCGCCTCCAGCAATCTTTGCAGAAGTTGGGCGCACTGCAGCTCTTGCAGTGCCAGCACAGCATACCCTCCATGAGCTTCGTCTTGCATCCGTCGCACTTGAGGCCGAAGCCAAGGTCACCGTCCTTGCTCTGGTTCTTGAGATTCTTGCCCGGTTCCAACTTTGCTGGCGCGACCTCGTGGTAGCAGCGCTGACCGCGGTCATGGCACGACTCACAGAAAGTGCTGATTCCGAACTCGCACTTGTCGCAGCGATAGACAGTATCCTCGGAGATTAGACCTGTCTCGCAGGCCTGGCAGATCATGGGGTCGAGCATCTCACGCTTTGCCATGGGTTGTGGCGTGTGTAGTTTGTGCATACTCGGAGGACGATTCGCCGCCGTCGACTCTGGCTGTGGCCCGGGATGTGGCGCAGCTTCATAAGAAACATGATTTGACGGGGCAGATGACAGCGGCGGTCCGGGGGGAGGTGCAGCTCCGTAGGGAACATGGCCTGCTGGGCCAACACTTTGCTGCGTCGGCTGAGGGTAGGCTGGCTGTTGAGTCCAAGAGCTCGCATTTTGGTGAGCAAATGTAGGCGCGGTGTGCGATGGATAGTTTCCCTTTTCCTGGTCAATTAACCACATGGCAACGCAGAATTCGTCGCACGAAAACCTGCCATCTCGAGTGACGTCTGCTTGTTCCCATATGTTCGAGAGCACGTGCTTGTGCAAGTGACTGTCGAGGAAAATGATGGCGGCTTCGATGCCCGTGAGATACGGCTTGCCTTGACATTCTTGGTTGAAGACTGCCTCGTAGCGGGCTCTGTTCTCTGCCGGCACGCCCATAGAAGCGGCGCTCTGCTGAGATGGTCGTGGTGGTGGCTGTGGTGGTGTCGGAGACACGGGCCGCAACGAGAGTCTGTTCAGGCCGCTGTTCAGAAGCCCTCGTGAAGCATCGGTGATTTGCGCGCTAATAGTCATTGCGGCAGTCGGTTTTTTTTCCCCCTTCTTTTGCGTCAAGGATGCCGTGTACAAATGGCTGCACTGTCCGACAAAGTCTGCAAAAAGAACGCCCGTCCCAGGGTCTGGGTTAAGTACTCGACCAGATAGTTGACATCATCGTCGATGGCGGCCTCAGAAGACTCCCGACCGTTGGGTTAAGCTACTCCCAGCCTCTCGGGCCTTGCCCAGTTGAGCACTTTGCTGACAGGCCCTGCGCGGCTGAGGACGTCTGGCCGTGGCCGATTGGGCAAATCGATGCGACAGGGCGCGTGATGTGGAGAAGGGCTTGCTTTGATCTGCGCTCTTATACCTGAATTTCGGCGACTTTTCTAAATTTATGGCAACTTTATGATTGGATCTGTAGTCTAATTATGAGCGGGAGTGGCTTGGCTGTCCGCCAGGTAGCTTTCAGTGACGTTGACATGTTAATTGTGGCTTTTTTTACACCGCGTCTTGTCTTGTCCTTGATGCCGGTGGATTAGACATTCACGTGTCTACAGTATCATGTGCACAGAGAGTTGTTCCAAGGTTTAGTTGTATTCAGTATAGCTTCTAACAAAGCCAGTATCTTGTTCGCGTAAGTCATGAATTTCTGACAAAGAAAGATCCCGGCGTGGGGAAGTGGAAGCTCAGTATGTACGAATGCATACTCGATTGTCGCCGACCATCTTTTTCCAAGTCATATGCCTGTTGCCGCCCCCAAAAAGCTTAAGCAGCCTTGGCGAAACCAATGCGGGCGTTGGTGGTATCGTAGACGGAGTAGTAGTTTTCGAGAAACTTTTGTCCGATGATGGTGCTGACGCCGCCGGAGCCGCCGTTGTTGATCCAGGCGTAGTACTTGCCGGACGAGAGGCCAAAGAAGCCGTACTGGGCCTGCGGGACGAGGTACTGGTCAGGCGTGAGGGTAAAGGTGGTCGAGCCGAGCTTGATGCCAAAGTTGGCCGTGGGCTTCTTGGTAAAGGCGGCGAGGCCCGAGCTGGCGTCGGTCTTGCCGCCCGACGCCGACAGGAACTTGCTGTAGGCGGCCGAGGGGATGTAGATGAGCGTGGTGCCCGTGTCGACGATGCCGGTGGCGCCCGACGCGAGCACGGTCGAGCCGTACGTGAAGCTGGCGATGCTGACGCCCCAGTACGGCGCGGCGGCGCCGCTCTTGAGCGTGGGCACGTAGCTGATGCTGCCCGAGTACTTGCTGCTGTCGGTGCCGCCGAGGGTGAGCTCGCCGTTGTTGTCGTTGCTGTCGGAGCCGCTCTCAGGCTTGAAGTAGACGCCGAGCACCTCGGAGGGGATGGAGCCCTGCTTGTAGAGGTTGTCGAGGAAGGTGGGCACGGTGGCCGCGTTGGACACGGTGCCCTGCGTCAGGCCGACGGGGCCGAGGCCAAAGATGCCGTCGACGCCGTTGAAGCCCGAGGCGCTGGTGGCGGAGCCGATGGACTGCGACTTGACGCTGAGGCCGCCAAAGGTCACCTTGTCGGTGTACTCCTCGCCCGAGAACTGGCCGGAGCCGTAGCTGACGGAGACTGTGCCGCCAGTGTCCCTGCCGGTGGAGTGAGGCACGTACGAGCTCTGAGCGCCGGTCCAGGTGTTGGAGGCTGGATTTTGATTTTCAAGTTAGCAAAGATGCCAGAAAAAGGGCACTTTTGTTTTTGGCCAAGCCGACTTACACCCAGTGTCGACAATGAGGTTCCAGTTGGCATTGCCAATGGCGACAGAGGCAACGTAGCTGACGTCGTCATTCTCGGCAGGGCCAGAGGCGTCAACGTTGCCAAACGTCGACTGGGCGCCGCCGCCGTTGATCTTGTTGATGCGGGCCTGGCCGCGCTGGATGAGGCCGCTCGCGGAGCTGGCGTTGATGACATGCTTCAAGGGAAGCGTGGCGGGCTTGGCAGCCCGCTCAACCGGCGATGCCAAGACGGCATCAGCGGCCACAAGGAGGGAAAGAGTAGTGAAGCGCATGATTTATGGCCTCTTTAAATTTGCAGTGTGCTGGGAAATGGCGTTGAGATGTTGTTGTTGTTGTTGTTCTAGAGTTGATGAGCTGATGTCTCAATGCCCAAAATCATGGCCAACACCGACCGTTTTATAGAAATATTTGCCCACGCGAAACTCGGTCGTCCTCGCACGATGATGCAAGCTCGTTTGCATGAAGGTTGTTCTAGACATCTTCATCGTTGCCGTTCTATCCGGCCAAACCCAAGCAAATCACTGTGAGAAAGTTCGTGGCGTGCTCTTCGGTGCAAATGGTTGCGTATGATTCTGTGAATCGCTTCCACAGACGGCTCTCCCACCTGCCGCATCGGGCAATTCAGCTCTCCAATAGCGGGCTCGCATCTGCTGACAGCCATCTCGGCCGGTGGCGTGGGCGGCACCATCTCCTGTCAAGCCATCGCGGGCAAGCGACCTTTGTTGGAGATGGTGCAAGATGCTGATTGTCTGAATCATGGTGGCTTGCTTGAAAGGGGCAGGTATTATTGCAAATGGGGCCCGGACGAGCTTGCGTTCTACGGGCAAGAGGCTGCAGGCCGGTATCTCCATTGGCCAGTCCCGATGCGCAAGGTGTTTGTGACGAATCCGAGATCCAAAATGGCGTCGCCGAGCGCGCCCCGGTCGGACACTGCGTTTGGCCGACATCAGCCAATGACAGGGCGGCGACCTCCGAAACATTCTTCACCAGCCGGGGGAATAAGACGTGGCGCCGCTTCTGACATCTGCCGAGGCTCGTTAATGGCAATTCTAGTTGCAGTTTTCCTTTTTTTAGCAAATGCTCGCTGGCCAGTTGAATATAGGTCTCTAGATACACTCGAGGCTCCATAGATAAGTCTGCATCTTGGGTCTCATGCATACATGGCGACGCTAACTAGGTCAAACTAGCTTTCCCCATGTCAGACTGTTGAGGAGTTGCTCCGCGTCACCGATGGCAAGTACATGTCGTGATTCAAAGTCTAAGTAATATAAAAAAAAAAGAATTCAATGGCTGCAGGAAACAACCTCGGAGCTGCTCTTCGTAGAGTGGCTCGCAACGTCTGCACTGACAAGACAAGCAATGCGATTGCGGTGACGACCCAGCATCTGGTAGTTTTAGAAACCCCGCGCACGGCCTAATAAGCACCACTGACTGATACCAGCCAGCCGCCGGCTGCTGTACTGTTAAAACGCAAGCTTTGGCGAATGCGGTCATGAGTTTTACAATCCCTATTCCTGCAGTCGTAGCTTACTTGTGCCTCCTACATATTCGTAATGAGGTGACAGCGAGCGTCGGCGCCGTCTAAGCCAACAGGTGACTTACAGCAACCCAGACCGCGTACAAGACACGGCAAACACCACAGGGTATGCAGGGCATGTAAACCTCGTATATCTTTACACCAGCATTAGTAATTATTCCTTTTTGACTTTCGAGTTACTGCGTCATGCCTTGACCATGCATTTCCTTGGATGCTCGGCCTGCATGGGCCTTACGTTCAGACATCGCGCCTTGCGTAAGCGCAATTGTTCAATCGTTCGAGGGAAAGTACTCAGCAACTTGCATTCAACTCATGTTCGGCGACTACAGCAGAGAGTCACGAATCAACAGCTGGGAAACCCAAAGCCCACGGCACTAGGCCGGACAACGCTAAAGCATGTGCCGCCTTTCCCCGCTCATGCTGCCGTAGAAGTACGTCGGCTGGACTGTATGTAAGCAACGGCAACTTTCATTGATACTATACTGTAACAAAGATATACTATATCACTTCAATCACAAGCACCAATAACAGTGGCTAATAAGTGTAGCGGAAGTCGGGAGCATCGTCGTCTTCGTGGCTCTCGGGAACTTTGCCTCCTTTGTCCGCCCTGGAGTTGGCAATCTTGAAGCCCAAGTCGCAGACCAGAACGAGCAGGATATTCAGGCCAGCGCATGCCATGCAGGCATACATGCCTGGCTTGTAGCCCGTGGCCTTGTCCTGGTCTCTAAAGATGAGACTGCCGGCGATGCCGCCGATGCCGCCAAAGCCAACCAGCGTGGCGCTGCAAAAGGCGCGCTTCCACTGGCCGCGCAGGTTGTTGGCCTGAAAGGACATGATGGTGGGCACGTTGCAGTTGGCGCCGGCCGTGACGAGGAAGATGCCAAAGTAGCGCACGCCGGCGCTCGGGTGCCAGGCCATGATGGGCAGGCCCGTCAGGCACAGCAGCATGTTGAAGACGACGAGCGGGCCGCGGAAGCGGAAGCGGTCGCCGATCCATCCGCTGGTGAACATGACGATGCCGGCGAAAATGTACGGCGGCGCGACGAGGCACTGCGCCTGGCCGACGGAGAAGCCCATGTTGCCGATGAGGAGGAGGGGCATCGTGTAGGCCAGCGCGTAGGAAATGGTGGTTGTGTTGAAGAAGATCATAGCAAACACCCAGATCTTGGCGTCGAGAGCGTGGCGGAAGAACTCCTTGGCGCTAAACTTGGACACCTTGCCGTCGCCGCGGTCCTTGTTGATGCGCGCCACGACCCAGCGCAGCTCGTCCTTGCCCAGGAACTTCCACGTCGGGCGGTCCGAGTCGGGAAAGTCGACGAGGAGCCAGTAAGCGGCGACGGCTAGGGTGACGGTGATGAGGCCTTGTACGAGGAAGATCCACCGCCAGCCGGTGAGGCCGCCCTTTCCGCTGAGTTGCATGAGCTGGTAGAAGATGGGTCAGTACATGGTTGGCGAGGCACTGTGCCGTTGTTGTTGTTGTTGTTATTGTTGGAGCCACTTACACCGTAGCAGAGAATGCCAGAAAAGGCCGACGCGACGCAGCCGACAATGTAAAAGACAGAGTATCGCTTGCCAATGTCATCTGGGTTGTTTTACACAAGGTCAGTATTGTGTCAAAAGTCCAGGGTAAAAGGTCGCAGCGTACATCTTGTGTACCAGGTGCTGAGCAGGTACACGGCACTGGGGAAGAAGCCGGCCTCAAAGATGCCCAGGACAGCTCGCAGCGCCGAAAGCTGGGCATGGTTCTTGGTGAAGCCCATGCCCAGGGTGACGACGCCCCAGAGAACCGTGATTGTGGAAAGGTGTCGACGCGGGCCGACGGCACGAATCAGGACCGTCGACGGGGGCTGGAAGATGATATAGGTGATGAAGAAGACGAGATTGGCAATGGCCTGCGGTTCATTCCACAATTAGCATAATTGAACAGAACAAGGAAAAATCAGTCATCCAAGGGCTCTTTTTTTTTTCATCTTACATATTTGAAGCCAGTAAGTTCCAACTCTTTGGCCATGCCAGCAATGTTGGCAGCGCTCATGTTGACTCTGTCCATGAGGCTGACGCAGTACAGGGCACCGACGGTGAGCACGAGGCGGCGATCGATGCGCTTGATGATGTTGCGCTGCTGCTGTTCCGTGAAGCCGCAGTTGTCGTCGTCAGAGACGCCATCTGGCAGCACGCTGCCATGCTTCTCCAGGTGGTAGACGTCTGTCGTCTCCTTTTCTCCGCCGTCGGCCGAGTTGTAATCGGGAGGGGGCATCTTCTCCATTCTGCTACTAAAGCTGCAATACCCAGAATGGGGGTTGGTGGGAGGGGGAAGCCGCCGGGTGCAAAAAGACCCAAGGTTTGTCGTCTTTCAAGGGAGAGGGCGGGATTGGGTGGGAGGGTGAAACTTGAGGATGTGAGTAGTGAACACAAAAGCCGGGGACGCACAGAGGAACGCGGCAAGCAGACCGTCTTTATAGTTTGTTTATGCGAATGAGCAAACTCGCTCGCGTGAGACATGTCTCTACCCCGCAATCTGATGTAGGCAGGCCGGTTGACCGGCGCCTTTTCCCATCAGACAAGGGCTAGAATAAGTCAGTGTGCGCCACAGTTTTATGCTCCGTCCCCAGCGCGACTCTCAAGATTGTGGGGTGGAAACAATATATGCTTAAATTCAAAAATGCAACAGTTTATGCGCTATTGCCCGCCCACGCTAGCCACTTGTCAACTGATTGAAAACTAGAGTTTGCGACTTACCGATAGTTGGTCTAGATGTTTCTTGGCGCTTCAAACATTGCCACCTGGGCTGGCCATCAACTCGGAACCTCTACGAAGGAAGGTCGACAACCTTGCCTCCTTTCTGCAGTGGAGGGTCCGACTACCGGCGAACGTCTGCGCGCGGTCTGGCTGGCTGCTCACACCCTCTAATCATAAACCTGCCCTCTATGTTGATGTTTGACCGCTAAAAGTTGGGAGCACAAAGACAGCCTGAGGGCCCAACAAGCTTGCCCGTCCATGGTGGGAACAAACAAAGAGCCTCACCCATCGTCGCCCCCCCAAGAGGCGTCTGGGGATGGGCCTATTTGGCTGAACTTGGGCTGAGCTGGGGTTGGGCTAGTTACTATTGGCGGGCAGCCACAGTACGGATGAATGTCTTGAACAAGTCTGGTCCGCCGCGCCCGCAGCCTGCAACAGCACGTCGCCCGCAGCTGGAATGCACTCACCCGAGCTGCCAACCCCCGGAGCGAGATCAATAGCTAGCCAATAGGCCCCGATCCAGGCCCTGATGCGGTTAGACTGCAGGAGATGGATGGGCGTGCGGGCCCCAGAGAACTTTGGAGAAAGATGCGCCATTGGGGCCAAGCGGTTTGTGGCTTTCGAGACCGTTCTTGCGGCGGCCGAGTTTTCCTCTTGTTTGCCAAGACGGTCGACACATATGCGTATGGGTCTGGCGCGTGGGCGAGCCGAGGCTGGCGACAGTATTCCGTGTTACTTGATTGGTCGGTCGCAAGTTTTCTTTGTCTCTGCCATCTTTCAGACGTGGAACTGCCGTCTTTTTCGTCCGACATTGCTCTCATCCGCGCTCGTATGAGTGGCGGAAGCCCTTTTCAAGCCACCCAGCTTTCTGCTGTCACACGAGGGAGAAAACGGCCCCAGACTTTATTTTCCGTGAGAGGGCGCCGGGTCGTTTTTTTTTGCCACATGCAGCAGAGATTTTCGTGTATCCCTATCACCCTCTCAATTTCCGTTGCAGCAGAGGGAGCGGGCAGGTAACACATGTCAGGTCAATGGCGCCGCCGCGTCCATGTGAGATCCCGCATTCAGTGCGTAGACATAACGACCCCCTAATGAGTGCGTAACTGTGCCGCAAGACATGCATGTCAATCTTGCAGCGTTCTTCTTGGCGTGTGAAATGAGGCGTTGTTGCGCGGGCAAAGACGGGCTCAATGCTAGGCGGCGATCTCTTTGATTGCGAAGCGCCAGAGACACCCTGCATGACCTGCGCAGAGTCTTGTACCCGTAACTAAAAGCAGCAGGGGAGTTATTAAGCGAGGCGAACTTGCTTTCTCGGGCATCACAAGAACCGCTTCGAGCTTTGCTCCCCAATTGCCAACATGTCGATGCGGCAATTAAACTACCTACCCGGGAGAGAAGAACCGTTCCCAATGTCTTTGCCGTGGTATTGTTGCACGGGTCTTCTGCAAGTCATGCCAAGCAAGTGGCCATTACCTGCGATGCCGGACAACTTCCTCCACATTGACACAGGTGTGGTTGTGGTTTGATGTTCAGAGAGGCTGAGCTGCTGGGATTGCATGCGTGGGCCGGAGAGCCACGCGGCGGCTGTGCCAACCTCAGCTGAAGAGTTCGACGTCGATCCCGCAATCTCGGGGTAGGCTTGAAGCTAGTCGACGATTGGGCCTTGCACTTGCAAGCACAACTACGGAGCATCTCTTTGAGTAATATGACCAGGCCATAGCTATAGCGTTACCTGTAGGCCTGCTGCGGATATGTGTGTAGATAGACCTGCGGATTGCCTCAAGGCTACAACGTGCGGACACCTTCCTATCTCGGGGCTAGTTCACTGCCCCGTGGGGTAGCGTAGACTGATAACGGGGTTTCTTGCGGTCAGGTTGTTGACAAGTGCGCGCCGACGTGCCGTTCAAAGGAGATGCGTGGTCGGTCTTTGTTCACCGAGGGTGGCGTCTATTTGGCGATTAAAAACCTCCATCTCATCCTCACTGGTGATGTCGTCGTCGACCTCGTGAAGTCGCGCAAGCGTGACGATTGTATACGTGCTGCTAAACGTCGAGACCACCGAGCTGCAGCAGACCGTAACGTCACCTTTGTACGGAGTAACTAATTATCGCACGCTTCACCACAAAGCTCCACGGCTAGCCCCCGGCGCGACAGATCCGAGCTTGAGCAGGGTCCAACCTAGAAACTATTTGCAATCGAAATCGTTTCTGCTGAGCCACCTTCCTACCCAGGTAGGCACGTAGAATAGTGCACCTTCTTCTTTCGTGACTTCTAATGATGCGCTTCTATAATCAATTAATTGAGCGCGCATATATATATCTACCATGACCTTTTCAAAGCAGTCAAGCATATTTACTCGGAGCGTGAACAGCATTGTCCCTCCCAAATGCGTCAATCTATCGCGGCCTTGTTCGCCGTAGTGGCCACTACCGCCTCGGCGGCTGCGACTGGAACGCGATTTCAGGCGCTGAGACCGGCCACCGAGAGTGTCTACGATCGCAACTACTGTTACGGTCTTTACCCAAAAGGAGCACCCTGTCCGATAGAGGCTGCCACATTCGACCAGCTCATTGATCATGAGAACCCTTCTCTCGGAACCTTTAAGCAGCGCTACTGGGTCAACCCGGAATTCTACGCGGGCCCTGGCGCTCCTATTGTGCTGTCGGGTCCCGGCGAGAGTGCAGCAGACTACTCTGTCTGGTATACAACCAACTACACGCTAGATGGCGCCTTTGCCCAGGACATCAAGGGAGCCGCGATTGTGCTTGAGCATCGGTACTGGGGCGACAGCTCCCCTTTCGACCAAATGACAACAAAGAACCTACAATACCTCACACTTGATAATGCAATGCGCGACACTATATATTTTGCCCGCAACGTAAAGCTATCGTTTGACCCGGAAGGGGCTTCGCATCCCGACAAGGCACCGTGGGTCTTTAGTGGTGGCTCTTATCCCGGCGCACTCGCTGCATGGATCGAGAAGTTGTATCCTGGAACATTTTGGGCGTACCACGCCACGTCGGCTGTTGTCCAGCCTATTGCGGATTTCTGGCAGTACTACGTCCCAATCGAAGCCGCGATGCCGCGCAACTGCAGCAAGGACATGAAGCTCGCCATCAAATACGTCGACGACCGGCTCTCGTCCGGCGACGACACTCGCAAAGAGGCTCTCAAGGCCAAATTTGGTCTGCCCGGCATCGCCGACGACGATTTTGGCTGGGCCCTCGCCGCCGGTCTGCAGACGTGGCAAGGCACCCAGTTCAACACCGCACCAAAGGACATTACTCTGTTCAACATGTGCGACTACATTGAAGGCGTGGGCGGCAAGAATGAGAGCTCAAGCAATGTCCCCGACGAGAACGGTGTCGGTAAATGCGCCGCTGCCTCCAACCTCGCGAGATGGTTCCGCACCGTCCTTGTTCCGGGCAGCTGTGCAAAGTATGAGTACTGGAAGAATGACAACGAAACACTCGCATGCTGGGACTCGCACAATCTGACCAGTCCGTTCTACACTGACCGTAGCGTCCGCAACGAGTGGAACTTACAATGGATGTGGATGTTATGCAATGAGCCGTAAGTCAAGGTCCATCATCCGCAGTTTGGATGAAACGGCAGCAACTGACTGAAGTCGTTTTACAGTTTCCAGCAATGGCAAGGGTCAGCCCCCGGCGACACAGGCCTGGTCTCCCGATTTGCCACCATGCAGTCGCTGCGAGACCAATGCGGGCGGTTCTTCCCCGATGAGGACGGTTATAGCTACGGCCTCAAGCGTGGCCGCACCACCGAGGACATCGTTCGGCTTACTGATGGCTGGAACCTTGTCAACACAACGCGACTTGTGTATGTGAATGGCGAGTATGACCCGTGGCTGCCAGAGACCGTGTCATCGACTTTCCGTCCCGGCGGTCCACTGAAGTCGACGCCAGAGGTACCGGTTTTCGTCGTGCCAAAGGCAGCTCATTGCCCGGATCTTGTCATGGCCAATACCTTGGCCAATGAGCCGCTGCATGAAATAACTCAAAATGTCTTGAGCATCATCAGCACCTGGGTAGGCGATTTCTACAAGGAAAAGGGAATTTCTCGGCCTGGATTCTGAAATCTCACTGCTGAGGGTCAAGGTGGCTTGCGGCATTTCCAGAGCATATCGATAGATGTAGCCAAAACCTGATTATTCAATTATCAATTATTTATTACCGAGTACCCTGCTCTGCGAACGGAGCCGTCGCAAAAGAGGCCGAGACCAGAAAACCTTATATGTCCAAGTGGTGAAATTGGTAAACACAACAAACTTAAGCTTTGTAGACTTCGGTTTGAGACCAGATAACACGCAAGTAAATACATTAAATGGTCATGTTCCACGACTCCGATAGTCCTATGCCCACTTTCCAAGTAACGCCATGATTCCAGCACCGAGAAACAGACAGACAATCATGAAACTCAGGCGCGACTTTTTGTTCGTTCGCTCAGGATTAAAAAGAAAATCACGCGCAATCATCTCGACGAAGCCGGTATACATCAGGATACCGGCAGAAATGGAGTCGAACAAACCATTGACAACGTTGGCTGTAAAGGATGAATTGTCGTAGGTGCTTCGCAGGCCCAAGCCGACAGCGATGGCGATTGGGGTCGTCAAGCCGTACGCGGCGCACAGCACCCAAGGCCCCCACGACAGACGAGATGGAAATGGGATTGCGCTCAGTCTGGCCCCGATCCCAAGACCCTCGAAAGACTGATGGAAAACGAGAACCGGGAAAAGCGTTTTGAAGTCGTCGGCGCCAGCGACGCCCAAATTCAACCCGATAAAGACGCTGTGAAAGAGAACACCAAACTCGAGAATGAGAAACGCCGCGATTTGAGTTTGGAAGAGGAGCTCAGTCTCTTGGGAGTCACCTGCCAGGTTCTTGAGCTCTGAGAGATCAGAATAGCCTTTGTGGTCCTTGGAGGCATCGCCCTCGTGCTCCGCCACGCCGTTCATGTCCCCGGAGTGCAGCTGCTGATGCGTCACCGTGCCGCCTCCGCCGCCGCCCGTCGTGATGGTGTCTTCGACGCTCGCCTCGTTGTGGGGGAGGTTGTAGCGCATCTGCACGTAGTACTCGGCCACAAAGTCGAGCAGAAAGGTGAACATGGCGGCGGCCAGAGCAATGGCCGGCGGCCACGAGTAGCCGGCCCACCCGCCCGTCAGGCCGACGCACGAGGCCGGGCCAATCTCCGAGTAGGCTGGGTCGAGGAGGTGGATGAAGGCGGTCGCGAGAATGACGCCAGAGCCGAAATAGCGCGCAAAGAGGTAGACGTAGAGCGGGATCCGGAGGCGCGGGATGCGCGTCGCCACGACGGGGAAAAAGGTCACGGCCGTGGACACGGCGCCAATGACAAAGATGGAGCCGATGCGGACGCCGAGACCGCCGCCGTACTGGTTGCCGGCGGCGTTGAGGAAGCATGTGATCGGTGCTTGGGAGGCTCCGCTGGCGAGAATGTCGGTCAGGTTGACCCTTTCGGGATCAAAGGCCGAGCTAGCCATGGTGATGGATGGCCTTTGCGGACGGCTGCGTTGATGTTGAGTCGCCAAAGAAAGGAAGAAGCCGCGCCGCTCTTCGTGTACAGAACAAATTGTATTTGGATACCATGCGGGTAATCATCTTGCGACCGCAAAGTTGGTTCTTATATATTTCTGTATAATGATTGAATAGAGTCCCAGCCAAAGCCCCGTATCAGCTCGGCACTGGAGTGCCGAAGATGGCGCACCTTGTTGGCCTCGACTAGAGCTGAAAGCGTGTATAATGCGGACTAGACGGCACCGATACGTTGCCGGCTAACCGATGGTCAGCGAAAAGTTTGCAGTTTAATGTTGATTCTGACAAGCCTTTACCATCAGACTGTGGAAAATTTTAATTCCTTCATACAGCCTCCGCAGCTGCCACAGACCCCGAAAATTTCTCTGCACACTCGACCAGCATCGCTACAATCGACAGCTAGACGGCACAATTGAGAAGAAATTTGATAATTTGGCGCAGATTTGCTGTCCCTGAAAGGACAGGAAGCACGTCCGAATTAATCTGGGAGCACAAGTTACTTACATATGGTTTACAGACAACCGTCACATAAAAAAGCTTTATCAGACTACACGACTTGATGCGACTGAATACATCTCTTCTGGTTTTTGGTCCTCTGTCATAGTGTTTCAATGACAGCATTGGCAGACTTTTCTCAGCATTGCTTTTGACGAGTCTACAGAATAGTCGCAGCAGCACAAGTACGGGAGAGCTTCTCGACAGGGCCAAGCGATGCAGTCTGGATGCGGCACGCTGCTCATATAATGACTCGACCATGAGCGCAGAAATCTCCACGTGACTCAATGGCGTTGGCTTGGGTCGTGTCGCTGGGTCTGCAGGAATAGTTGCTCGAGCTTCATGGCTGGGCGCTTCCACAATATCCATTTTCCTCGATGCTGGGCAGACGGCACGCCTGAGAAGGATCTACACCGCGATGCTGATCCGAGATAGCTGTAATCACCTGAGATGTGATGTATGGGATACCTGCCCTTGAATCGAACTTGGCAGTGCCAAGGTGCATCTCCCTCCGCCACGATGCGAGCTGATTGCGCTCACGCGCCAAGAGCGAATCCGCATCATCGTCACTGCGTCCGTGACTGCGCATTGGCAGTACTGCGTGCCAACAGTCAAAGAAGAAACAGCGTTCCTCGGGTCGGGACTTGCCCAGCACTTTGAATCGCGGGCGTGGCGGGCTCATTCGCCGCCACCTGCACGCTGCCAAGCCACCTGCGGACGCTGGGCCAGATTTGGGACGCAGCCAAGAAACTTTGAAGCACTTCAAAAGCCTCAAAAAGAGGCAAAGCAGAGAATGTTGTATCAAAAAGATGATTTATGCAGATGGCCAATGCAATCGCTCAGATGAAGAACAGTTTCAGACGTTGCGCAGCTTGGAGTCGAGGCTCAAGCGAGGCCGGACTGATGGTAGGCGTCACAGTGCACGTTACAGAAAAAAAGCCAGCAAGTCGGCAATACAATACTCGCCACATACTGCGAGAGAGGCGGTTCAAGCAAATCGTGTCCACCGAAGTCTCCCCAGCTTTTCCGTGCCCTTTTCCCATGCTGAGCAGAGTTTCTGGCTGAGATCCGGCTGCCATTGTGCTTGTAAGCTGCAGGAGGACAGGAATAATTTAGAGCTCACTGCCACACAGACTGTTTGGCCAAGCCGACCGTGAAATGTTCACGAGAAGAAGATGAAGACCTATTTTGAGCAATGTATGCACGGCATTGACGGGGTGTTGCGATTCGCGGCAGGTCAGGGAGACGTTGCTGTCTCGGCCAAGCCAACACTGCCTGGTGGTGATGCGGAGCCTCCCAAGAAAAGAAAACACGGGCGGCAGTCTTGGCTACATTCGTCGACGGTGAATTGTGACCATTTATCAGTACATGCACTGTACATTTGTAACAGGCAATCACTGCCGGAGTATGGATGAACTCACTAGTGCTTTCCGCAATTTCGACTTGCTTGCATTTCAAGCCATCTACAGCTACTACACACCTTCAAATCAAAGGAAAATTGGGTTGCTTGAGGGCTTTGTCAACTCCCAACCAATGAAGACCAGCGCTTTCGGGAAAAGCGCTTCGCCTGCCGCGTCCTCTTCCATAACAAACGTTGCCAAACTGTACCTTTGTCTCTGCTTTCGCAGCCGAGCGCACGTTGCAAACTGCTTATTTTGCGCAAGAAGAAAAAAGGTGGTGTTTTGCCAAGGCACTACTGTGAAAAGTGCCTTGGTACAAAGCCCAATCCCCCCTGGACGCCGCCTCATCATGATACACTGGGCATATGCTGCGAGTCCATGGGCGGCTACACACCTACACGCCGCGGGAAGCATTTCAACCCAGTGCGCTCTAGTCATCATCTTCACTCGTCGACGCATCGACTTTTGGTCGATCAATGAGGATATTTGAGGAGTGCAATGCCGGCCCTGCTGAGGAGCTGAATTGGCTTATTAGGGCGGACTGTGTTCCTGGCTTAGCCTGAACTCACGAGTCAACGATCGCCTTTTTTTCTTTTATGCTTAATCTTTTGTGGCCAGATTGGGGACGTGAGGTTTCAGTTTAGGCCGCCCACACACCCCCGTCGTACCACACACTGAGCAAGAGCAAAAACCCAAAACACCATCGCCCACGCACCCGCACACTCCCCCGGAAAAACGCCCTGGGTAATGTCACTAGAGGATCTCGGTCGTGGTCCTCATTCGTTGGCATCTGAGCGTGCAAGATTAAGACCTCGACGCAGGCCCACACGACGAGACGCCCCAATGCTCACACGTCCGGCTACTATGTGACCAACGACTCTAGAGACCCTGAGTACTGGGCCGGGGCAAGCTGCCGACCATCCTACCCAAGGTCCAGCGTTATTGTGTCGAGCCACCATCTTTCATGCTAAACAATTCTCATCTCGAAACGACTATCGTGAGATCGTCCTTGAGCTGGGTTCATGCCCGCCTCGGCGGCGTGACCTGGGGGAGGCCCCCGGACGGAAGGGTACCGAAGTTGCCTTCGAAAGAGCCGATAACCAGCAGCCAGCTGGCGCGTGGCCAACGCATACTAACTAGCTCAGTTCCTGGTATGCCCATGTGCCTGGCCGCTAGCTGCTGTTCCTAGACGTTCTCCTGCGGAGATAAACATCCCCGAGCATAGCCGGCGTCGTTTCCGGACGACGCACCTTGGTTCAACGTCCAAAGATCAACTTTCACACAGTTTGGCCGCAAAATAATCACCACTACTCTCCAGCAGGGATTGAATTACTCTTTATCCTACGTGAACAGAGCTCAAAGCATGCAAACCTTATCGAACTCCTTTATTTCCTTTCCCTTGGCCCCTTCTTGCCAAGCTGTGGATCGCTGCCGCGAGTCCTGTTCTGCCGTGCGTGTGTGCGCCAAGCGTGTCCGGGCCTTTCGCTTGGCGAAATTCCAGAAAAACTGACACTGCCAAGACGTCCATCGCCCAGTGCCAGCCACACAATGAGTGCTCTTTTGCAAATCAAGCACGGCGTAATGACCAGCTGAGAGGGCGCCCATCCTGTCCTGGACGCCTCCTTGAGGATCGCGCACTGTCCAAGAGATGCGCCATCTTCTGCGAGCAAGACATTACAAACATTGCCTGCGTCACCCTTGCGGTGATAATTTCTGCTCTCGCGGCTTGGGTAGAGACTGTTGTTCAATCTCTTCTTGGCTTTTAAATAGTCTGCACTGGTGAGCTGTGGCTTCTTGTTGTTTACAGGCGAGGCTGCTTGTCCAACTGGACGGCGACTCCTCACAACCAGGTGTTCTTTACCTCTTTGCAGTTCAACATCCAGTCAATCAAGGCGGCTACCTTCAAGCCTAGCATTATTTCATGTAAACAGCCTTGTGTTAAGTAGCATTGCAAAGACCTACAGACGAATCGTGGGCGCAAGAGTACTCCACTCGTCCGCGCAGCCGACCTCCTGGCAGACACGCCCCTTGATCCGGCCCGGTCTATTTTTACAGCTTTTTCTGCTCTTCTTTACCTTGTCCATCGTCTCTGAGACACTCTGTCGCTCATCATTCCACCAGGGTCGATCCAAAGTCTGTCCCAAAAGTTTCCAAATACTGCACGTTTGTGCGGGCACTCGGCATCCACACCAGAAACAGATCCAGGTATATCTCCAGTGCCGCTCCCCGCTCTCCGTCTTTTCTACTTTCTCTCTCCTTTTTAAAAAAGAGGATCTAATATCAGAGGAGCAGGAAAAGAACATTCGACAAGTCGACATTGGATATGAACAACTCGTGGTGTTGAGCACGACGATTCTTTTGACCGCCTTCCCACTTGCATTCTCCCATTTCCGCCGTCAAATCTTCTGTTCATGTTCTAGCCGCCAATTTCATTCCACTTTTTAGACCTTGTCTTCTCTGGAAAGTCCTCGCCAAAGCCACTTCTTCTTGCTGGACAAGAGAGGCGTCCAGCTTAATTACGACATCGACATTCCACATCCGCCAACATGCCGACACTCGACGTGAGCGAGCTCAATATTGTTCTGAGTATCCTAGGTCGGTAGATCTTCGTCACCGATGTTGTAGAGCTTTTCCTCACAAGGTTCTAGGTACATTCATCATTCTCTATGGCATCATCTCCGTGAAGCTCAAGCAGGCGTGGTATCTGGGAGAGGCCCGTAAGCACTGCGCGAAGCATCTTGGCCGAGATTCAACTAAAATTGACACTGCTTCTAGTACCTGCCGTGGCCCTTGGAGTCGCTCTGGGACCGATAGCTGCCAAGTTCCTCGATAGCGAACGATGGGGGTCTGGGGAGAAAGGCCAAACTAGCGACATCACGCTGGTTCGTCATCCACGTTTCTTTTCCACCACCACTGTTGATTGCACAACATCACCAGCTAACTGAATCCCTCTCAACTAGGGCGTGACCCGCGTCATGATTGGCGTGCAGCTCGTCATTGCCGGCTACCAGCTGCCCGCCAAGTACAACTGGATGCGGTGGAAGGAGATGGCGCTGTGCCTGCTGCCCATCATGACCATCATGTGGCTCTGCACCACGCTCTGCATGCTCGCCACGGTGCCCAAGGTGACGCTGCTGGCCGCCCTCGTCATCGGCTCCTGCGTCACCTGCACCGACCCGATCCTGTCGCAGGCCATTGCCAAGGGCCCTTTTGCGGACAAGTACGTCGCCCGGCCGCTGCGCGAAATCATCTCCTCCGAGGCCGGCGCCAACGACGGCTTCGGCTTCCCGTTCCTCCTGCTGGCCGTGTACCTCATCCGCCACGCCGACATTCCCGGCGCCGGGCACAAGGAGGAGGCAGCGGGCGCTGCTGCCGAGGTGGGCGGCGAGGCTGTCAAGATGCTTCTGGCGCGCGCTGAAGAGGAGGTCGGCAGGCTGGGCGGTGGCGTCGGCGTGGCCATGAAGAACTGGTTCCTCGAGACGTGGCTCTACATTGTCTTCCTATCCATCGTATATGGTGCCGTCGTTGGCTTCGCCTCCTGCAAAATCGTCAAGTACGCACTCAGACGGCAAGTATTATCCACCCCATCACCAACAAACGTTGCATCACTAACACACCACAGCAAATGGATTGACAGCGAGTCGTACCTCCTCTTCCCCGCCGCCCTAGGGTTCTTCCTCGTCGGCACATGCGGCGCGATTGGCACTGATGACCTGCTCGCCTGCTTCGTCGCCGGAAACGCGCTAAACTGGGATGGCGAGTATCTTGCCGAGACGGAGAAGCGCCATGACGAGGTCAATTCCTGCATCGACGTCTTGCTCAACTTTGGCGGCTTCATGTACATTGGCACCATCATTCCGTGGTCCGAGTTCAACGATCCGGACGGCACCGGTCTCACGTACGGCCGCCTCTTTCTCCTCGGCATTCTCGTCATTCTCTTCCGACGCATCCCCGCCATCTTCATGACCTACAAGCTCATGCCGGCAGTGTGTACAAACTGGAAAGAGGCTCTTTTCATGGGCTACTTTGGACCGATTGGCGCCGGCGCCGTCTTCTACCTCGAGCACAGCAGGCATCTTTTCCCCAAGCTCGGCGAGGGCGACGAGGAAGAGACGAACCTTGCCAGGGCTATCGGGCCGGTTGTGTACTGGCTGGTGCTATTCTCCATTGTTGTACACGGCCTGTCTATCCCGGCGCTCAACATCATCTATACTTATATGGGCATCAAGCCGATCAAAGATGACTCGGTCGAGATGCGCCGGATGTCTAGGACTATCGCGACGCCCGCAAATGCTGTCCCTGCCGATCAGGACACCTTTATTGCGTACAATCGATTCAGTCGTCCTGTCTTTGATGCTTCGCAGCTGCCCATAGTACGCGATCCGCCTGGAAGAGAGATGTATGCCATGGGTGACTACGGAGATGAAAAGGACAAGGAGCGCCGGCGCACAATTCGCTATGTTGAATGACGGGATATGTTATTTGGGAGGGCGCACACTGTTTTGCATTCGTTTTGCGCTGTCTGGCTAGGCAGATATGTAGTTCCATGCAATATGGAGAAGCTAAAATTGTCAAGAAAACTAACTTCAGTCACTCTTTATATCTGGTCCAGATTCCGATACTTTGAGCTTGTAGTTATTCCGTCGAGGTAGTAAACTCATACGTAGGTATGCTCACCTGGAAAAGTCGTGCCTCCACAGGTTTTAGAGTTGCTATGCGGCATGTATTCGAGCACCACGGCGGCTTCGGCAGCACAAAACCTGGCGACGGGGTTGGGAAAACGAGTCGAGGGGTCTCTGGCGCATGAATTTCGACGCAACGTTTCGGTGCCCGCAGCTGGCCTGACGCGACGCTCGCCGACCTGGCATCCTCACTGCATGGTTTAGAGACTTGGTGCGGGTGGGCTGATACGGAACAGCGAAAATTTCAGGTGGCGTAGTGACCCCAGTCGCCCCAAGTGAAAGGCAGACCGATATCGAGGTTCGCTTCTAGCGCATCCTCCACAGCATCCAGATTGAAACTTGGGTCAATGTGGCCAAAGACGTCTTGGCCAGACACAGGATCCACGAGTGAGAAATTGACAGTATTATCCATGCCGATGGCAGAGTCAATGGCCGCATTGATGCCATCTGGATCATGTAGTGGCAGTTCTGTAATTCCTGTAGTCGGCATGCTCTGAGCATTGCTGACATGATTCGAATCTGCGATCGCCACAGGAGGCGTGTTGTCTTTATTGAGAGTGGTAGCTGCTCGCTCCATTTCTTTTAGAACCCGCTCCCCCAGCCCTGCTACAACACTGGCATTCCAGAAATGGTTACTATAGCGCCGTAAGAGCTCGCAGTTTCGTTTAAAGGCACTCATGGCCCTGGCACGGAACATTGGCAGTCGACTGTGGCGCATTTTTCGATACTCCACACTCAACGCGAGCATGACGGCGTAGGGAACAAACGGCGCCGGGCTGAGGCAGTCTCGTGGAACTGCACAGGCAATCCGTTCCGCAGCTAGAGATCGACGGGCGTTGGCTGAAGGTGGGGGGAGGGTAGAAGCTGCCGGCGCGGTGCCAGGGCGAGGAAGTCGACAGGACAGAATGATGACGGCGTGGTAAAATGTTTCAATCGTAGCTGGAGATAGTGTTAGAACTAGAGACAAGGGCGATTTGGGCTGATTTTCATACCAATCAAGGAAGAAGAAACTTTGAGCGCATCCGCATTAACGATCATTGCTTCCAACACTGGCAGGTCGATGTAGGCCACCTTGTCGACGCCAGACGCTTCTTCACTAGGGCCCGGCCGGTATAGCTCAACGACTTGGTCCAGCCACTGAATGACAAACAGCAAAAGCCGAAAGCACGGTGGTCTTTTGCGAATACACGCGTCCAGGTCCGCGCCTATGTCTCTTTCGTGAAGCAGGCAGGGGCGTCCATACATGGCCGCGTTGATGCGGTCCAGCGCCCACACTGCACAGAACAAGTTGTTCAAGTCATCGCAATTGGGAGCGTCGTACCGCAATAGATGTAGGCCCAAAGTTTGGATGTGATGGATAGCTCTACCGCCCAGTTGTGCCGGTAAATCGGCTTCCTCGGCGCATGTCGGTTGAACGTAGAATGAGAGCATGGCCAGGGCTTGGATATGTGCCACTCTGTCGGTAATGAGACTCGTTTCCAGGATAGCTCGAACAGACGAAGACAGCGCCTGCGAGTAATCCTGCGGTGATAGTAAAACGCCGCCCTTGTTCTGCAGTCGCAGGTATTGCGTCATGTCCGGGTCGCTTCCAGCCGCGAGACATACAAGTTGGCGCTGAATCACGTTGGTCGGGCTGTTTGGGGGCTCGTTGAGCGCTGATAGGGGGAGAACGGGGAAGATGGGATGTATCTTTTGGATAAAGGTTGCTTTGAGCTTGGCATAGTCCTCCTCAGCGGGCAAGCAGGACAGACAGTGTTCTTTGACGAATGGAAGCAAAAATCTGTCCATGATTGGAGGTGGTCGGGATGTGATGAACTGCGACGATTGCCCGTTGCCAGCAGGAAGCCATATTCCGACGTCGCCCTTTTGAGAGGACTCGCGCGCGGAGACGGAGGCTGTGGCCTCTATGAACATGCCCTCGGGGTTCAAGTCGCCGACGAAGCGGGAAGATCGCGTCCTAAACGATCCATCTTGTGAGTGGCGCTGAAAATTGCCATTTATTCGATGGATTGGCGGGAGGTAAGGCTGTTCTTGCTGCAGGCGACCGCCGGGGATGCCATTCAAGGGTGGTGGCAGTGAGGCGCGACTCACTGGCGTGACGCTGCGGCCTTGGTTGACGGGTCTAACTCATCAGCAAAATTTCCTGTACAATATCCAGAGACTTGCGATGGAAGAGCAAACTCACGATGCGTGCGACGGGGAGGAATCCGCGCCACGGCTCTCCTCTGGCGACGGCTCATCCACTGCATCATCTGCATGGATACATCTCCGCTGTCCATGTGCGTGTCAGCCAACTGCGGACTTGTCCCCGAGTGAAAGTGGTTTAGATGGCGGACAACGGGATTTGAACGAACCTTTTTGCGTCGGCAAGATTCGCATGCGTGCTGCACCTGTTTGCGCTTTACAGGCAGGCCGCCGCGTGATGGATCAGAGGCGATGAACTTGACCTTTTTGTTGCTGGCGGGCGTCGACATGATTGCTAACGGGCGGCTAGCCGGTGAATGTGCACGATGCTGATATCGTGCGCAGAGACCATTCTCATTCACATGTGCCTAGATTCTGCATGCGATGGCGTGTACAGCACGGAGCGCGGGACTGGCTGCTCTGCATTGCCCTGTTTCTTGATGATTTTTGCGTTTGCGACGAAGAGTCATGGGCCTACCATCACGATGGGGCTGTTGATATAGCACCAACGTTGCCCATGGCGCGCTGCTGGACAGCGCCATTCCAGCCATAGAGGCTCCCTGGTTCTGCTGGCTGGCGCTGTTGTTAGCAATGTTTTAGCGCCTTTTGGGGCCTACGATTGCAGATTATTCAGCACGTTTTTAGCAGGCTACCCCACTAGGTACCTCATGTTAACGACTGCTACCAACGAAAGCACTTTTCCTTGACAGGGAACGATGCTGGCAAGGCAAGGAATAATGCAAGACAAAAAGCCAATCATCACAGATTTTATATTGAGCTCGTCTATCTTCTATTCATAGGTTCTTTTGCCAAGTTCCGCCTGAGCTTACTTGCCCACCACGTCCTTGAGCTCCGTCTTGGGAACGACAATCGGGTGAACCTTGGGGCGCACCAACGTCTGCTGCTCCAGAGCATAGGCCATGCCAATCAGCACCTCCTCGCTGAAGCGCGCGCCGGCAAACCCAACGCCAAAGGGCTGGTTCGGCGCCGTCGCATTCAGGTTTCCGAAGCCGTTGCGGGTCACGGGCGTGCCGTCGGGCATGCGGCCCAGCGGCACCGTCACGGCCGGGTTGCCGAGCGGCGCGGCCATGCCGGAAATGTAGTCTGACGGCGCAAAGATTGCGTCCAGCGAGTAGTTCTTCAGCGCGCCAGTCAGGCCCAGCTGGCCGCCGTAGTACAGCTGCTTCTGGTACGCCTGCTGGAACTGGGGCGAGTCGTTGCCGTAGCCGCGCTCCAGCGCCGAGTCCCAGATGCCCGTGTCGCGGTGCGGCCAGTCCTCCCGAGGGTCCTTTTGCGTGAATGCCTGCAGATCAGCCAGCGACTTGACATTGTTTGGGTTCTTCACCAGCTTGTCCAGGTACAGCTTTGGCAGATCAGAGAGGAAATCAGCCTTGAGGACAATGTCGTTGGCGTCGCCATACTGCCCGAGCCCCGGGAGCGGAACGTTGTCGACAATAATGGCGCCGCTGGACTGCAGAACCTTGAGCGCCTGGCGGAAAGCCTTTGCGACGGGCGCAGAGAGCCCCGAGTTGCTGCCGGTCAGCCCCTGCGGCACGCCGATGCGCTTGCCCTTGAGGCCGGACGCCTTGCAGGCCGCCGCGTAGTCGGGCACCTTGTCGCCAAAGGGAATGGCAGACGTGTAGTTGTCGTGGCTGTCCTTGCCGGCAATGGCGCTGAGCAGGTGCGCGGCATCCCTGACCGTTCGCGCCATGGGCCCGACAGTGTCCTGGTGCTCGGAGATGGGCACCACGAGATAGCGCGAGGTGAGGCCGACGGTGGGCTTGATGCCGACAATGTTGTTTTCCTGAGACGGCGAGATGATGGAGCCGTCAGTCTCGGTGCCGAGGCAAGCCCACGCCAGGCCGACGGAGGATGAGACGCCGCTTCCCGAGGACGACCCCGAGGGATCCTGGCCGGGAAAGTAGGCGCCGACCGTCTGCCCGCCGACGGCCGTCCAGCCGGAGCTGCCGTTGTCGCTGCGATAGTTGGCCCACTGCGACAGGTTGGCCTTGCCGAGGATGATGGCGCCGGCCTTGCGCAGCTTGGCCGCGACGGTGCTGTCCTCGGGCACCTTGGCGCCGACCAGCGCAAAGGAGCCGGCCGTGTTGTCCATCTTGTCGTCGGTGGCAATGTTGTCCTTGATGAGGATGGGGATGCCGTGCAGAGGGCCGACCTTGCCCTGCGAAGCGCGCTCCTTGTCCAGCTTGGCCGCAATGGACAGGGCGTCGGGGTTGATGGCGTTGACGGCGTGCAGCTGCGCGCCGACCTCGTTGATGCGCGCAATGTAGGCCTTGGTCAGGTCGACGCTGGAGAATTGGCCCCCGTCAAGCCCCCGGCGCAGCTCATCGAGGGTGGCGTCGAGCAGCTGTGGGAATTGGCCGCTGGCGGCGTCGGCCGCGGCGCACGCAGCTATCTGCAGAGCCAGGCAGCAGGCGCCAAGCAGGCGTCCACCGGACAAGAATTGAACCATCATGTTGTTGATGGATTGGAACTATCTGCAGAAGAAACAAAGAGAAGCATGCTGATCACACGGAACGGGCTTCCGTCCTTTTATCTGCAGACTAGATGCCGGCAGACTGCCAGGAACTTCTGTGGACTGGCACTAGAGTAGCTCGCTGCATGTGGCAGGAGGCTAACAGCGCGGCAAGCTCCCGATGGAGCTGTGTATGCTGACAATCTCTACTTTAATTCATGCAAAAGTCCTAGCGCAACGGCGTGTCTCCGTCCAAATGCCAGGTTATTCGGTCTAGAGTGCGGGGCGTGTCAATTTTCTTTGCAATTTGTTACCTAACATATAGAAGCAAATCAAAGTAGAGTGAAAGAGCCTCACGAAGCTACAATAGTGCCTACTCCACCTCCCAGAACGTAGCATCGATGATTCCAGTTCTGATTGACTCGGGCCAAGGTGGCTCATCTGGGGCGATGCAGACCTGCTGCGCCTCGCCGCTGGGGACTGACTGTTTACTAGTTACCAAGTAGTTACCAAATTACCTTCTCATGACATCAATGCAAACTAGTCAGCAGCCGGTTGTCTTATTACAGCGTTGTTGGGGTGGGGACTCGGCAGTTCAGTTAGCCTTACGATTGCAAGCTCGTATGAGACAGTCCGAGCCGGTGACGAAGAGTTCATGGACGTGCAATGGCGCATCTTTCCGGTGGAACGGTCCGTCGCCCGATAGCTAATGCATGATAAAGCCAGCCGCTTTGCAACCATGCGACTTTTCAGCACAGACTGCGTGAACTAGGCGTGCAAAGGTCGTTTGAATTGACGAAGAGAATTGGACATGCAAAAATGCAAGAAAAAGGACTCAATCGGAATAATAATTGCTGGCTAAAGCCGACTAAACCCTGTCTCCATTTTGGCCATGCACATGTAATTATGTACCATGTACTCCGTACACGCAGAACATTTACACGTGCCATGCACCCACCCATATGCAGACCAATTAATGAATTATGCCCTCTCCAACTTGACCAACTCGACCTGAGCCAGTCACCTTCCATCTCGAAACCTTCTGCCGCCATTTAAAGCACAAACGCAGCGAGCACCGAGATACCAACGCACCACGTGGCAAAGAACTGCTGACGACCGCTGGCTGCGCCAGTGACGGGAATAGCAGGGTGGGCGCTGCTCGACGGAGCCACGCCGGACGCTCCAGAGGTCTTGGCGGGAGAGGTGCCGTTCCCACCGGCAACGAGGCTGGTGTAGGTGCGCGTGCAAGGGCAGTCGGTGACGGTCAATGTGGTAGCCTAATCATCAATCAGTACATGTCGGCGAACATGATGTCATTTCAAAAAGAAAAAAAAAAGAGAAGAAAAAAGCTACCTCGGAAACGGTATAAGTATGCGTGCCCTCGGTAATGGTGGTTGGGCCAGGGCAGTACGTCGTGTACGAGTCAACCGTCTCCGTGACCACGGTGACGCCGGCGGTGGGCGCAGATGCGGACGGCGAGGAAGAAGAAGTCGAGGAGTGGCTTGCAGGTCTGCGGATCAGCGTCAGATCGTCGCCCGAGGAGCCGTCACCGCCCTTGACAAACGACCAGGTCAAGACGGTCTCGTTGACAACCGTCAGCTTGCTGAAGCCGTAGTGCGTCTGGTCAAAAATGCAGGTAATGTCGAGCGGCTTCTTGGCCTTGGCGAGTTCTGCGTGGCTCTCAATGTTGCCGGCCATGCCGTTGATGATGTGCGTAAGAGACTTGCCCTCGTTGGCGTAAAAGGTGTTGTTGTCGACAATGGCGGCCTTGTCAATGGTGCCGTTGCGGCCGAGAGGGAACGTGCGCTCGTACCAGTGGATGTGGCTAAAAAAAAAAAGGAGGACAAGGGGTAAGCATTGCTGTTTGGGGTCAACCATCGTCGAGAGAGAAGCCTTACCCAGAGAGATATGCATCAACGCCGTACTCGAGGAAGAGATCCTCAAATGCGTTTCGCATGTTTGCTTGGTAGGCTGATACCTGCGAGCTGTACATGGGACGGTGGCTCATGGCAATGACCCAAGGTGTCTTGGTCCGGTCTACCTTGGCTAAATCTTGCTGCAGCCACTTGTACTGCTCGTACGACTCCTTCTTGGCAATGTCTCCGTTGACGGCGCCAAAGGGGCCACTGTCGGTGATGTACGTCTCATTCGCTTTGGGCATCTTTTCGCCGCCCTTGACATCGCGAGCAAACGATGCTTCGGGGCTGTTGGGGTAGTCGGTCTCGCCATTGAAAGATATAAAGTGCGCGAGGCCGTAGTCAAAGGAGTACCAGAAGTTGCTGACGCCGCCAGACTCGCGACCAGGCATGCGGAAGCGGTGCTGGTAAGCAGTGTAGTTGCTATTGTCAGGGTTTAGTATGTATAAGTGAGGTAGCACTCGATTCGAGGTCGGGCAGAGACGTACCGCTGGGAGGGCGGGCAGCTGTAGTACGTGAGCTTGTCAGACTTGGGCGAGGTGCTGTTTGGCTTGTTGTGGTTAAGATACGCCGCGAGGATCTGACCGGGGCCGTCAAACTCGGCGCAAGCAGCCTCGTGGTTTCCAGGAAGCACCATGTATGGCACCCTGGAGGTGATGGGTGTCATCCACTGCTGCCAAAGATCCCAATTGGACTCGTACAGAGCCGACATGTCACCGCCGTTGGGCGTGCCCTGCGTGGGGATCTCACCCTCGGGCAGAGGCTTCTCGTAGTCGGGCGTGATCCCACCAGGCAGCTGGCTGCTGGATCCGTTGTAGCACACCGGCCAGCTGCTCTCGCAGGGGATGATGCCGCTGTACCAGTCGTCAGCGTAGCTTATGTCGCCGCCGTGCCAGGCAAACGCCAGGCCCTCGTCGATGGCCTTCCCGAGCTGCTTGTAAGTGCCGCCGGCGTTGGTGTAGCCCATGTCGTTGAGGACGCCGACGGTGAAGCTCTTGTTGCTGCCGGCGGGGCGGGCCGTCGTAAAGGTCAGGACATCAGAGGCCGTCGTGCCATTGGCGGCTGCAATCTTGTAGTAGTAGGTGGTCTCGGGCTTCAGACCCTTGATCTGCACATCGTGGTAGTGCTGGCTGCACTGGGTGACGGCGACCTCGGTGCATGGCGGCGTGCGGTCATATCTGACGGGGGGTGTTAGCCCTGACTGGTCCGTGTAATGAGCTCAGACGCGACGTACGAGTGGCTCGCGCCGTGAACGGTCTGGTCCAAAGAGTCGCGGCTGATGCCCCAGCTTACAGTGGGCTCATCGCCCAGACCAAAAGGCGTCTGGTAATGGATGTTGACACCAGTGCTACCAGCGTACGAGATGGAGATGACGTTGACGTTGTTGGTTGGGTTTGAGGAAGCGGGCTTGACAGCGGGAGGTTCGACGAGGCGCATGTAGCCTTTGCCATTGCCCTTGACAGTTGGGTTGACCCAGTCGCCAATGGGAGTCTCCGGTCCTTTGTACGGATAGCTCTCATCAACGGTTGGCTTGGCTGTGGCCAGGGAGGCAGAAAGCAGGCCAACAACGGCGGTGACAGTGATCTTGAGGGCCGTCATTGTGCGTACATATAAAGCATGCAGATTATGGCTTTTTTTCTAAAACAAGCTCAAATCACATCGAGACCTTCCAGAGCGTCAGAGAAGCTACAACGGGCGACAATCGCGTCTTTAAAGAGAAGCCAGGTACACCGGCCTCGGTTGGCCTTATCCGCGAAGTCGCGTGTGGCGTAAACTAACGGTATTGTACGGTGATGAATTAGGAAAGGCCACAGCTGCAAGAAGCTGTCTGCAAAGCATCAGAGAAGATGAATTTCGTCATGGCCGCCCGCAAGCCCTATGGCGGCTAGGCAGTCGAGCACATGGTATCCCTCTCCTTGCTGCCGCAGTGCCGCATTATCCGGGTGGGCGGGAATCCTCCCAGACCGGCTTACGGCCGGGATCCAATCAGGGACATGATGCATGGACCGATTGCCAATTTGGCTGCCTCTATTCGCTCATGTGGATGGTGGTGGAGTGGTGCCTGAACACGTGGGTGGAGCGAGGTTCTTTGGCTAAAGTTGTAGAATGCAAGGCTGCTGTAATAAACGTAACCTGCATAAGGATACTGGGTAGTAAAAGAGCAATCGGAGAAACAGAGCGGCTGCAGACAGAAGTCCTTGCCTTGGTTGTATGCTAAATAACACAGCGATCAGCCGTTGCCATTGACAAAATATAGGTTGTGCCAGAGGTGATGGTAGTGGGCTGTCTCTGGTTGGTTGGCCAGAGCTGCTCGTTTCTGGCGCCGCAGCGCGTGTGACTGGGCTATTGTTGCCATGCTTGTTTTAGCAGCGCGATGATGTTTTCGTGTGACGAGAGTTTCATTTTGTAGTGAAGATGTAGATGCTAGACGGAGGCCATCGAGGCTTGGGGCTTGTGGCTTGTGGCTTATGGCTTGCGGCTTGCGGCTTGTGGCTTGGGCTGTGTGAGAGAGTGGGGGCGGCGACATGCTGGCCAATGAGAGATTAGCAGTACCTGAGTCTGCTGTCTGGCTGGGACTGGTAGTGCGGCCGTTTTCCAAAGCCAAAAAGTGAAGAGAAATTCATGATGATGTATCACAACTAGAAGCGGCATAAGCTGAATTAGCTGACCTGATTGTGTTGTTTACAAACGTTCTGACAGAAAATCATCATTCGACATCAACTGGCCGTGAAAGCTGTGGTCGGCGCAGTGTGTTGCACTTTGCTCTACCTCAAGCTCCTACTTGGCAGAGCCCACAACAACCATGGTCGCCATGTCGCACAACATCGACGCGTTCAACATAGAAGGGTCCGGCGATGCGCACGCGATGTCGCGAATCCTTGCAAGTCGCCACAACGGCTGGCTGTCAATTCACGGTCGATGCAACGACGTGTGGGGCCGGCCCGGTACAGAGACCCCGGACGCTATGCCTAGATAGGAAATAGGTAAACAAAGGACAACAGCCTGCGGATGCTCGTGTTAGTGGGCATTGTCTTGCGCGACACGTCTCTGTGTAAGGAAGAGGAAAGCTCCAGCACAGCATCGTTGTTTTGTATTCTCGATTGCGGAGCTTGTTGTCAAACATAACAAGGCCAGTCTTCACTATTTGGTCATCCCCATCCGCCTCAACATTGGCACTCCCTCTCTTCTTCACTCTTGCATTCTTTCCGAAGCCGTCCTTGTCATTGGCCTTTGGAGAGCTCGCGAGCATGTCGCTAGCCAACATGTCAGACGCAAATATGGAGGATCTTGATCTGCCCATTGCCATTCGGCGCTCCCGTCGAAGCACCCCAGCTGTCTCGATCAAAACCGAGGAGACGACCGCCGAGGCGACTGTCCCCAAAACTCCCGGCCAAAGGAAGCGTAGAGTCCGCTTCTCCGACCCTGGCCCTTCATCCGGGCTGACACCCATGATGCGTCGGACAGGAGTGGCCACACCTCGCCGCCGACACTCGGGCACTCCTTTACGCAACTCCAGCCCGGCCCCTCCGTCGGCGGGCCAATCCCGAGCCGATGCTGACCCCTTCCTGGCGCCGATTCGCCAGACAATCGACGGCCGCATTGAGAGGAAAGCAAGGCGGAGCAAGTTCCGCGACATGATCAACAAGATGGAGCTTCAAAAGAAGAAGCTGGTGCAGTTCTCCAAGACCGAGATTGACAAGCTCAAGAGTCAGATGAAGTCCAAGGATGCCGAAATCCATGAGCTGCAGAATGCCACCATCGTCATTGACACGGAGCGCATCTGGGACCTTGAGAAGCAGGTTCAGGAGCTGCAGCAGGAGCTAGATCAGCGTGCCCCTACAGAAATCAACGAGGGCCGCACATATGACTGGACAATGGCTGCACGAGACCCATTCGCGCAAGACGGGTACTTTGACATGGATCTCGACGGTGACCACTTTGGCGACGCCACCCAGGCTCAGCTTCAGGTCGGCACTCCGTCGAGAGCTCGTTCATCATTCCCCACGCCCCCAGCGACGAGTCCCGTTCCCATGTCGCCGTCTTCGCAATTCTGTCGCGAGCCACAGACACCAACCTCGCATGCTGCCGTTCAAGCGTGCTTCCCAGACCCTGAGCGCGAAGACCTGGAAGAACAAGTGTCTTCGCTGCAGCTTGAGCTCTCCAAGCTCACAACAATCTTGGAATCATACAAAAGTTTCCAGGCGCGCCTCAAGGACCGCCTATCCGCTGCTGTCCCGGAAGCCATGGACACGACCGTCTCGGGCGCGAGCCTGGACAGTATCGAACAGCAGATTCTCCGCATGCTGGAAGACATGACAGATCGAACTGCCGCGCTGGAGCAGCTTTCGACCACCATTGGCGACATTGGCTTCCCCGGAAAAGATGCCGAGCAGATGCTTGCCTCCATTGTCTCGGGCTTCCGCGGCGCCAGGCTTGAGCTCGAATATCTCACGCCAGGCGAAATCACCCTGCCCCTCACCTCGCACGGAGCCGAGGTTCTCGACCTGATGTTGACAACCCTGCGCGATCTCGCCAGGCGCGCCAAGGAAGGCGAGGACAGCGTCGACGAGTACCACGCCATCGAGCAGTCTCTCCGCAAGCAGCTCGACGGCCGCGTCACCGCCATGGACCAGCTCAAGACGGAGCTGACCAAGGCGGAGGGGGTCGTCCGAGCGGCCGACGCCCGGATCCACGAGCTCCAGGTCGCCAACCAGCGGCTCAAGGGCGCCGTCGCCATCTACGACCGCGATGTCAAGGAGCTCGAGAGGCTCGTGCACAGGACCGACGAGGAGAAGACGGCGGCGGCGCGCGACCACGACGCCGAAAAGGAAAGGGACGTCCAGATCATCGAGGCCAAGGACGGGGCCATTGCGGAGCTCGAGGGCAAGATTGACGAGGCGGTCCGCCAGGCCGCGCAGCTGCTGCAGGACATGTCGGACGAGCAGGACAGGCACACGCGGCACGTCGTCAAGCTCAACCAGTCGCACGGCCGCGGCCTCGCCCTCCGCGACGCGCGCGTCATGGAGCTCCGCACCGAGATTGACCGCGTCAACGAGTCGCTGCGCGAGTCGCACGACGCCATCCGCGCCCTGCGCGTCGAGAACGGCGGGCTCCGCTCCGAGATGAGCGCGCAGCAGGTCAAGGCCAAGGCGGCCATGGACTCGATGCAGGAGGAGCTGCAGCGCGTCCTGCAGATGAGCCAGGACTTTTTGCACACGCCCAAGAGGAAGCGGCCCGCCAAGGGTGACGACGGCGAGGGCGGCGGCCCCTGCTCTAGCGACGGGCCGGTCGTACGCTCGGGCAGCCTGCTGAGCGGAGAGCTGGCGCGCCGCGCCTCGCGCAGCAAGGGCCGCAGCAGACGCCCGGACAGCGGTGTTGGTCTGCTGGAGGAGGAGGAGTGCGAAATGTTTTGAATTGAAAGTACCACATTGGCGTAATTGGGCAAAACTGAAATCATTGCTGGTTAGAGAAACTGCATGGCCTGTATTTTATATCCCAAAGCTTCATGCTTTTACATCTCTCTTTTTTATTTACATTTTCCTTTGTCACGCAATATAGGATGAGCAATCATAACCCACCTCCAGCAAGCCTATACTATGCGCTGCTAGCGATGGCCAGTCTTGTAAGACGACCTTTTGTAGAACCGCCACTGGGGCTTATAGTCGGGCGACAGGGGCTGGTCCAGGAGAAGCGCGCGAATCATCTCGACGGGCATGAAGCCTCCGCGCATGATGCTGTCGTGAAACTCCTTCTCCGAGACGCGGCCCTTTCCCAGCACCTCGTCCCGCAGCGCGTCAAACTGCAGCGCGCCGAGCAGGTAGCCGGCCTGGTACAGCGGCGGCCAGTCGCCGTTGAACGAGCGCCGGACCTCGCCCTCGGCGGTGGAGCGCTCGTGGCCGACGCCGTCGACGAGCAGGTCGACGCACTGCCGCGGCGTCCACTCGCCGAGGTGGAATTTCAGCGAAAAGATGATGCGCGCGCAGCGGTGCATGCGCCAGAACATGGTCCCGACGCGGTCCTCGGGCGAGACGAAGAAGTCACCGCGGTTCCAGAGCACGAGCTCCCAGTACAGCGCCCAGCCCTCCATCCAAAAGGGCGTCGAGAAGAGGCCGCGGTGGCTGTTGCGGCGCGCCGCGTAGTGGTACTGCAGGCGGTGGCCCGGCACCAGCTCGTGGAAGACGGTCGCGCGCGCAAAGTGCCGGTTGTTGCCGCGCAGCACCATGGTCTTGAGGTCGTGCGGCATGCCCGCGAGCGGGTACGAGATGAGAATCTCGGGCCCGCCGAGGAAAAAGGGCGCGACCTTCTGCATCGCGGCGCTCATCATGTTGGCGCGGTACGTCTCGTCGGCGATGCGCGGCACCGTCACCAGGTCGTGCTTCTTGACGTACGCGGCGCCCTCGAGCGCGAGCGCCTTGGCGAGCGCGGGCTGCTCGCCGGGGGCCACGTACTGCGTCTTGACGTAGTCGAGCGCGCGCTTCCAGTCGTCGCCGAAGCCGAGCTCCTGCGAAGCATCCTTCATCTGCACCTCGCACCACTGGAAGACGTCGTCGGCGAGTTTGAGCAGCTCCTCGGGGCTGTACGCAATCATCTCGGCCTCGAGCTCGACGAGGAGAGCCTCGCGGCCGATGGGCTGCCCAATGATTTCGTCTTGGCCGTCGGGTCTGATGCCGACGAGATGGCGCTCCACGGCAGTCTTGTGCTCTTGCAGGGCGCTGACGGCCTCTTTTAGCGGCGTCGCAACCCACCAGTCGAAGGCTGGATCATAGGCGCCGTAGAAGTTTCCAAGCTCTTCGAGGTGTCCTTGGAGCTCAGCAATGATCTGGGAGGCTTTAAAGGCGCCCGTTTTGGTGGAATGAATCTTGCCCGCGACGACGTCATCTTGTGCCTGCTTTGCCAATTTCGTGACATTATTGACCTGGGTCGCGATGTGAGAGCTCGGGACTGACTCGACGGCTTCGCGCGCCTCTGATAGCGCGATTACAATGTCGGAAAACGGAAAGATGTGCTCAATCTGTGAGTTGAGCTCCCGCTCCGCCTGGAGCTGCTGCGTCGTTCGCTGGAGGTAGTTGCGGAGCTGCAGAAAGTCCACCTGGTCCTGCTTGGAGAGGTTCGGGAAGTCGAGGCGGAAGAGCGAGTCAAGCTCGTCGCCGAGGAACTGACGCAGTCTGCGATGTCTCTGTGGCGAAACGGAGACGCGGTAATAGTTTTTGAGTTCGGCCATGTCCAGACCGACACGCCTGACGCGGTCGGCCATGGACTCTTGCATGTCATCGCCATCAGGCTCGGGACGGGCTACCCAGACTGCGTCCATGATTATATTTTGTTTTATGTAAATTTTGATAGATTTTGGTAGAGTTGTTCACTGATCTCTCAAAAGATGTACCATGATGGTCGAGTTGACGTTGATGGAGGGGGTTTAGTTCGCGGCCGGGTGCAGAACCCGCTCCTGCTGGACAGTGAACAGGATCGTTTGTGTTGATGTACATTACATGACCTATTTTAGCGCCTTTTACGCTACTGGTTACGATTTCTGTAAATAGTGCACATTGGCTCGATGAGATGAACAAATACCGTTTTCGCTAGCAGTTGCAGTTGGTTATACTTCTTTCTATAACCAGACCTTCGCTGGGGCACGAGCAAAATCGTCAGGCTTAGACTCTAGCGAGCCACAATGTGAACGAGGCCGTCAATAGCAGATTCATCAATTCGTGTTCCGCAACTACGGTTCTGGGCTAGGTGAAAGTAGATGACCCCTATCGTGTCTTTTCTTTTTTCCTTACTTTTCCTATTGGAACCGGTCCCTTGGACAACTTGTGGAATGCAAACCAATACGCATCAATGCACCAAGAGCTTCGGCCTTCCAACGTGCTATGTCCTAATGAAACCTTGACCCTGCCCGATTAAAGCCGACTGGCTGGTGCTGATCTCACGTCAAGAAAAAGGGCGCAAGGTACAAAATATGGGTCACTCTTTTTTCGCGCCCAGCCTGTGACTGGTCGCTCGGATATCCGAGGGCGCAACAATGAAATCTTAATAATACGGATTGCGAAAGCGTCTTGCCGTCTATCCGGTGCTGATTGCCGATAGCAAAACATACTCGAGGCGGCTGCGCACACGCGGCCGGCGGCCAAACCTCACCCCATACATCAACCAGACATTTTTGGAGGCCGCGTCTCGCAAACGCCCCGGATGCGCTCCCATCTGATCAACGCGCTGCTGCGGCAGCGCCTGGCGCCGTCGCGACGCAACGTGCAGCACCAGCTGAGGGCAAACTCGTCATCACCGCCCAAGCCTCCCGTCGCCAAGGCGGCGGACTCCAGCGCGAGCACCGCAGCCGCAAGCGCGGGCGCCGAAGCAGCAGCAGCAAAGGGCGCCGCGCCGGCGTCGATATGGATGCGCATGGGGCCGCTCACCCGGGTCGCTTCCGCTTTTGGGCGCGCTCAGAAGAAGCGGCCGTACATTGTGCAGACCGTGAGCGCAATTGTCATTTTCGTCGCCGCCGACGTGAGCGCTCAGAATATCAGCGGCTCTGAATATGACCCTGTCCGGACCACGCGGACTACATTCATCGGTGCTCTCTTTGCCATTCCCCAATATCGATGGTAAGCATACAGAACTCCCCTCCTAGCACGAAGCATCCTGGAGAAATGAGACTAGCCTGCTTACTTTGCATCAGGTTCTTTGTGCTGGCTCGCTACTTCAACTACAAGTCCAAGGCCTTGTCAATTGCCGCCAAGGTCGTCTTCAACCAGCTCACCTTTGCCGTCGCGTTCCCAACGTACTTTTTCGGCATGCAGGCCCTGCTGTCCGGCGAGACCCTCGCCGGGACCGTCCAGCGCCTGCAGGACACCGTCCCGCGCAGCTGGCAAAACTCGTGGAAGGTCTGGCCTGCCGCCATGACGTTCAACCTCGCGCTCGTTCCGCTCGAGTACCGCGCGCTGTTCAGCGGCATCATCGCCATCGGCTGGCAAACGTACCTGAGCTGGATGAACCGGCAGGCTGAGCTCAAAGAGGCAGCAGAACACGAGACTGTTCAAGAAAAGGAGATTCAAGTGGCACCGGTCGCAGCTGCCGTTGCAGCCTAGCAGATCCCCTGACATATTCTGCACTGGACTCTTGCTTGTAATATTTGAGATGCCCTTTTGGCGTTCTCTTGGTGTTTGGATTGAACTGGGAGTATAGACTACACGAGTTGAAAGAATAAATAGAGCCTTTATAGAAATAGAAATATATAACTTTTTTCTTCCAATATCTGCATTCGCTTTGTACTCGAATGTTATAATGCGACTTTGGGCTCGAATGCTGGCTGGCCTGGTCTAAGAAGGGCACGAGGCCGTTGGTACGCCCATGATAAACGACGGTGCGTTTTACGACCACGTATTACCAATTCATGGCATTATGACAAAAAACGACAAAAGTGAGAAACAATTCTAAACCACATAATATTCAAATAATACTAATTGCTATACTATTGCGCTTGAGTTTTAGGCGTGGCTAGGTGTGTAAGCTGAAGCTGCTTGACCTGTTTGGCTGGCAGCCGCTGCCACAATCGCCCGAGGTATGGTTTTGTCAGGGTCAGGGTTGCGATTGTACGACCTCCATCGCCAAAACCAGCGCATGTAATATTGAAAGGCAGGATGACAGCGCCCCAAGTGTCACTGAAAATCTCGCGTCCTACGACCAAGTTGTGCGCACAAACCGCTTCGCCAGGCGTCCGCCTCACGGCAGAAGGCGAAACTCGATCCTGAGAACATGCTTCAACAAAAGTAATAGATTCGACTACTAGGATATATGGGACTACAATTTTGTGTCTACTCGCGAGCTGGCGATGACTGCGTGTCTGGTGTTGTTTCCAACGGTAAACGCGAAGCGGCCCGTCGTGACCTCGGATGGCCATCCTGCATGCTCTAGCGCTGCCTGCGCCACGGAGAGAAGCATGGTGTCGTCCCTGCAAAAGAATGTCAGAGTCTTGAGGCAGATACTGGTGGGGAAGAGACGGCTGACCTCGAGCACCAATGATCGACCCGACGATGGGGGCGTACTCTGTTCTTCCAGAGGCTCTCGACTCGAACGGATTCTGGCCAACTGCTGAGGTGTTAGTGACTCTAAATTGTGCAGCATATACAACAAGGGGAGGCCGAGCGTCATACTGGGCACGATGAGGTGTGGCACGCCAAGGGCCGTGGGAAGGTACATGGGACTGAAAGCCGTGTCCGGGGGTCCACCTCTGCCAGGTTCGGGAATCACGTCGCGGTAGTTTGCGCCAGGCCTCCCCACAGGAATGAGGATGATGGTCTTGGGCGTCAATATCTCAGAGGACAGCCATTCAGCAACAGTGCTGCACTCTCTCAGCCCTTGGTCTCGCTGCTCTTGGGTGGTGTCAATGCCCCGTTGCCTAAACAAAGTTTCAGCACTCCCACTCTAGCCTTCGCGCTCCGTGACTCTCGGAAAGGTAAAAGAGCGACGGCGGTATCTCACCATCTAGTCGTCATGAAGGGGCTTGTATATACCTTCTTTCCACATTTGTTTTGGTAGCCAGCTCTGAAATCATTGTAGACATGATAGCCATCATAAAAATTCGGCCAGTATCCAGACTGAGTTCCTTGTAAGCTGCTGCGCATCACTGGCTGTAAAGTCGAATGTGCTTTCGCGCATACCTTCTTCATGTACTCTCGCAGTGAAGTGTTTTTGTGCTCTGGGGGGCCTGTTTTGGACCATTCATCATCCAGGCTAATCTTTTTGTGCTTCACGTCTAGGTAATTCTCTAGAGCGCCGAAGAATTCCTCCTGCATTGCCTGCTGAGATTCATCCTGCATGGGAAAGAAATCTGTCGGGTACAATATACGATTGGGTTTCTACATTTGTGTTAGCTGACGGTCTGTCTGGCAAGCTGTAGTAAGAGCATACCTCAGGATTGTTGCAGATGTTCTCTCCTCCAGCTAAATACAAGCTGAGTATCTCCCGGGACGTCCGCGACAAGATTCCGATCGTTTCAAATGGCCTATTCAGTATTTTAAGCCTCCGTGTAGGGTATCACGTGGATATGAAGCCGATGCCTACGGTACACTGGGCACGACGCCTTGGAGGGAGAAAGGCGGGGAGTTGGGTGTGACTCGTAAGCCCCAGACTCCGTAGGATGCAGCTGGCATGCGAATGCTTCCGGTTGCTGCGACACGTTAGTTTGACCAAGGATTCACGTTGGACAACGAGTCAGAAAGCTGCGTACTGTCTGTCCCCAGTGAAATGTCCACCCAATCATATCCTGCAATAGATGACCCAGCGCCCATTGAGCTGCCAGAAGGACCCTGGTACCCATCGCCACGAGGGTTGAATGGAGGTAGGTAGTCGATGGACTTGTCTGGAGGTGCCTCGGAACCAGTGTAAGCACCCATCTTGGTCTTGCCGACAATCACAGCGCCTTTGGCCAGGAGCTCCTTGACATACAGGGATGTCTCATTCTGGAAACCATAATAGACTGCGTATGAACGACTGCCCATCGTTGTCACGGCCCCGGCAAGATTGTAGTTATCCTTTACCGTAATCCGTTTACCATTTAGCGGCTTGTCGTCCGTCGGCAGGGAGTACAGTCTCGATGGTACTGCAACAACGGCGTGAGTCCCCGTATAGGCGCTTACTGGGAGCGGTTTAAACCTTGGGACTCGACCTGTCAGCGATCAACACGATATATTGTCAGTTCCTTGGAAGAAATTATTACCGGGCCTCGTCACCATCGTCGGCCGGGACAACAGCGGAAACAAAGCTGTCGAGCTCATCTTCGTAAAGACGCCATGCCTGATGTAAGCTGCCTCTCCTGGCAAAGTACGGCCTGTCTGGGATCGACGTGCCGCCTTTCGACAAGGGCGAGAAATGTATCGTGCTCGAACGAGAGTGTAGATACTCGCTGACAGGGTCCGAGTCGCACGAGTCGACTCCGTCAGAGAGCTGGACAATGACTGCCGCACCGCTTACAAAGCCAGCTTGGAAGACGTCGTCCCGATCTTGAAAATCTGCAAAGTGTCCTCTAGAAATTTGACGCTGAGCTCTGGACAGCTCAGAGTGACAACGACGGCTGGGGTGACATTTTCAGAGCCTCCCAGATCTATCGTTTTCTGCGTACAAAGTCGCTGTTAGAAAGCCCATGTCTATTGTGGTGCGGAAAAGAGGCGTAAATCATGAAAAGAATGCATACCTCCACCCGAACCCGAAGGTAGTAGGCAACATTTCCAATAGTCACGACGCAATGCTCGCTGACAGACGCCATGGGTGAGGCTTTGCTTCTCCGGCGTTGAGGCTCGAAGATCAAGGGGAATGTAGACGTTGCTTGAGAGACGCCGTGTGACCGTCCAAGTGGGCCGACAAGGGTAGAGCCAGAAACCTGCTTCGGCAGAGATGTAAAGTGGCAACTTTTGAGAGATTTCAAATAGCGATGGCAGAAAAGTTGCTGTTTGCGCGGTCTAATGGACCGAGTGGGCGTGACCTAACGACGAGTCCAGGATGCATTTGCTACCTGAAATGTCTGTCTGTGTAAGCAGCTTTTTTGGAGAGCGCGATGAGCTTACTAATTATGAGAGTACTTGCTAACACTTGCACGTACATTGCACTACATGTTGTTGATACATGAGGTACTTACAGGATAGGCCGTCAAGGTAGCTAGAATGGTCTGCGCGTGCTGCTACCCGATGCCGGACCAAGCCTCAAGATTCAGAGCGACCCTCTTGAATGAGCGAGAGGTCGCGTGGTCGCCAGGACCAACGGGAGTACGACGGGAGGACTGAGACGTCGACACGGGAGCTCCCACTGTCGCAGAGTCCACTTTCTTAATTACCCGTCACCGTCATCCCGTTTACTAGGACTTAATAATTACTGTGTGCCGGCTCATTTCCTGCACTCCCCAGTATGACACCACCGCGAACTGGGGAAGTGGGCACGGCGCGGATTGGCCTGAGACAGGACTTGGAGCTGAATGCAGAAGCAAGATGACAGAGACCGTTTTACAAGCTCCTGGTCCGTAAGAGCCCGCGATCAGTGGGGTTTCTGCAGAGTACATCAAGCAGAAGTACCCAAAAAGGAAGACACCTAGGGCGCTCAAGGCTCGATCGAAATCGCATTCAGGATGAAGTGTCCTGCCGTCAGAATTAGAGTGGCCGGATGGTGTCCTCAAGAGGAGGATACTTCCATCACCATGTAAGTGGTTCTGGTCTTATTAGCCTACAGTTGCCTAGCATGGTGGAGCTGACTTATTTATGCTCGCAACTGAAATAGGGAAGACATTCTACCACTTGCAATATGTACGATTAGCACTGGTAGTTATACAGACGTCGGCCTAAAGGCTCGATTTCTGTTCCGAATTTCTTCAAGCCGTCTTTTGGACCATCGTTCCAAAAAGAAATAACAAACTCCATGCACGCACATACCAGTGCTACCTTGGCAACTCCGCGAAAGCCTCCGTAACCAGGCCTTGGCTGGCGGACGCCAATTCGATTATGCTTGGCAGGTCAATTGCATCATCGCTGTAATGAACCAACAATACACAATGCTCTCCGCAGATTTTCTTTTTCGTCTGCAATCAATTCCGGCGATTTCACGATATTCATATTTTATACCAGGGTCATACGACGGTTGTCAAGGCGCTGTCGCACCGCACGGCTAGCTGCGTGATCGGCGAGCGACCATCGGCCACCTGTCGCCAGTACGTCATTTCCTGCATTTACCCTCCTCCATCAACCTCCACCAAATCAAATTTCCCATACGATGAGACCAATGAACCAATCGAGGCTATGAAGCTTTGGAACTCAGTTCATTCTTTATTTTTAAGCGCCCTATATCCCCGAGCGCCTGACAGCGAGCAGCCGCTACTACGCAATGGCGTGTCGACGAGCGAGGCAAGCACGTCAGCAGAGGACGAATCTGCCCCCGAAAGTCATCGCGATGCGGCTGCTCTGCTACTCATAAAGCTTGGCCGCTCGCCCAATGAGAGAGTCCACGTCTCACCCAAAGACGACTCCAGGGTCCTTCGACGCATCGACTTGGCCCTGCTCCCGCTCATGCTAGCTGTTTACTTTCTCCAAGCCCTAGACAAGGCGACGCTCTCCTACGCGTCCGTCTTCGGCCTCATTGACGACACAAACTTGGTTGGCAATCAGTTCTCATGGCTGGGGAGCATTGTATTTCTGGCCCAGCTCGTCATGCAGCTTCCTCTGGCCCTCGCTCTGGTGAAGCTACCCATTGGCAAGTTCACCGGCGCCATGGTCCTCGGCTGGGGACTCACATTGACCGCCATGACGTGGGCGAGCACCTTTTCTCAGCTCATGGCCGCAAGATTTATCTTGGGCGCTTTTGAGGCCTCCGTCGGCCCCAGCTTTGTGGCCATCACGCAGATGTGGTGGCGGAGAAGGGAGCAGACAATGCGAATCGGATCGTGGTACTGTATGAATGGTCTGACGTGGGTATTCGGCAGCCTTGCCACCTACGGGCTCGCCAGCATCGCCTCCAGTCTGCGGCCCTATCAGACTATTTTCCTCACCTTTGGCGTCGTCACGGTCGGCGTGGCCGGCGCCATGTTCATCTGGATGCCTGATTCGCCCACCGAGGCCAAGTTCTTGACCGACGGCGATAAGCTGATCGCGATCGAAAGATTGAGAGACAATCAAATGGGCGTCATGTCTCGAGAATGGCGGCAAGCTCAATTTTACGAGGCGCTGCGAGATGTCAAGACCTGGCTCTGGGTGGCCATGATCTTCTGCATCTCGGTGCCTTCGAATGGCATCTCAACATTTGGCCCCCTCATCATTCGGTCATTTGTTTCTGACCCGTTCGAGACTATTCTTTTCAACGTGCCGGTTGGTGTTTCGCACGTGATAGCTGTTTCTGTCAGCGCCTACGTGTCAATGAAGTGGAAGGTCAAGGGTCTAGTCATCATTTTGCTATGCGTTCCGCCCATTATAGGCTTCGGCATTCTGCTGAGCTTCCCGCACGACGATGCTCACCGTACGATCCTGCTTGCTGGCTATTTTTGCCTTTCCACTTTTACTGGTATTAGTATGTTGTCCTTGTTTTATTTGATATTTTCTCCACCTCTTGCTAACAAGATCCAGCACCGTTGATTTATTCGTGGTCTGCGCAAAACACTGCCGGAGACACAAAGCGAAAGTCAACTTCTGCGCTGGTCTTCATCGGGTCTTCCGCAGGCAATATTATTGGCCCGCTACTGTTCACGCCAGACGAGGCGCCATCGTACAGTCGAGGTCTGAAGACAAACGTTGTCCTCTTCAGCGCAGTCATTGTGCTCGCCCTTCTTACTTCGGCTCACCTCAAGTGGCTGAATAGCAAACATTCGGAACGCCGTGTTGCCCTGGGCAAAAAAGCTGTCGTCTTTGATTCCAGTCTCGAAACGGCTCGTGAGGTCGACCGTATGGGTACGATACAGGAGAATTGTGAGAGAGATACACGCCTGCACAATGGCGAGCTCGGCTCCAGCCTTGATCATCAGGAAAGACAGAATTCTGACTGCGAGGAGGACAGCCCAAGCAGTAACGCTTTTGCAGACCTTACCGATTTGGAGAACGAAGACTTCATCTTTGTATTCTAGGCATGTTGGTGTGCGTAATCAGCCATCATTGTAGCATTATTGGCAAACCTGTAGGCCCAAGATAATTATTGATATCCTGGTACTCAGCTTTGAGCTTGTGTGGCTGTGATTCGCCTCAACTGTCGTGGCCATCCATGCCTGGTCCCTTGGCGTACCTACTCAGTTGCTCACACCGCACAAGGACCCGCCGGGAATGCTGCACCTGCAAGCACTGCCTCGTTGCACCTGTCCATGGCCTGCGTGCCATTTATTTCCGTCACAGTCCTCATCGTCTCCCTTTGCTTTTCTCTCTACTTGTCATCATTTTCCAATACATCCTCAAGCATGAGTTATCGATCCGTAGCCTACTACGTCAACTGGTTTGTTCACCAGCAGCCCTGGCTAGGCTTCGCCGCAGTGCATATGATGCTAATCAACGTGATGCTGCAGGGCCATCTACGCGCGCAAGCATCTGCCGCAAGATCTCCCAGTTGAGAAACTAACCCACGTCTTGTATTCATTTGCGAATGTTCGCCCAGAAAATGGCGAGGTGTACGTCTTCTGATTGAAATTGTGCCGCCCCGCTTACTGACATTTCGGATCGACAGCTTCATGACCGACGGCTGGGCCGATACCGACATTCACTGGGAGGGAGATTCCTGGAACGATTCTGGTACAAATGTATACGGCTGCCTCAAGCAGCTCAACATTCTCAAGAAACACAACCGCAACTTCAAGGTTTTGCTTTCTATCGGTGGTTGGACATACAGCTCCAACTTCCCCGCCCCCGCTAGCACACCACAGGGCAGGGATACATTCGCCAAATCCTGTGTCGAGCTTGTCAAAAATCTTGGCTTTGATGGCATCGATATCGATTGGGAGTATCCCAAGACTGCGGAAGAAGCTGGCCACTTTGTTGAGCTCCTCGCCGAGGTCCGCAGGCAGCTCGATGAATACTCCGCGAGGGCTGCCGACAATTACCATTTTGAGCTCTCGGTAGCTTGCCCAGCGGGGCCCGACAACTTCCAGAAGCTCGACATTGCGGGCATGGACGCATACTTGGATTTTTGGAACTTGATGGCGTATGACTACGCCGGTTCTTGGGACAAGATCAGTGGCCACCAGGCAAACCTCTACCCCTGCAAAGACGCCCCGGCTTGCACGCCATTCTCAACGGTGGCAGCTGTCGATCACTATACTTCAAACGGCGTCTCACCGGACAAGCTTGTGCTTGGCATGCCGTTGTATGGCCGTGCATTCGAAAATTGCGATGGCATCGGGCAGCCCTACCAAGGTGTCGGACAGGGCACTTGGGAGCAAGGCGTATACGACTACAAAAAGCTCCCTCTGGAGGGTGCAGAGGAGCACAAGGATGACGATTCATGCGCCACTTACTGCTTCAATTCTGAGTCCCGTACGCTTGTCACATACGACACCCCGGAGCTCGCAAAGACCAAAGCCGAGTTTATTCAAGAGCGCGGATTGGGTGGTGGTATGTGGTGGGAAAGCAGTGCCGACAAGGATGGCGACGATTCGCTCATCCAGGTTGTTGTTGATCAGCTTGGAGGTCCAACGGCGCTCAAACAGCAGGAAAATTGCATAAGCTATCCTGAGACCAAGTATGATAACTTGAGAGCTGGATTGCCCGACAACTGACGATGTGCCGGAACGACTCAAACGAGAAGCGATTCTGGCCAAGAGCAGACTTGGGATATAATATAAAAACGGAGTTGAGCTTCATTGCGGCCCAAAAAAAGCAATGCAATAAAAGTTAAATGCGTAATTGATCTGCGTCTTCTTCATGCTCGCTGGCGGCTCAGTGCTGGCGCAAATGGATGGAGCTACCAACTATGAAGCCGGTCTAATTTGTGTGTATAAATGGCCACAACGAGCGTTTTCCCTCTCATCGTTGAAGGTTGGGAAGTTGATGAATTTTCAGAAGACAGCACAGCAGATAGAATTACATTTTACCAACCGTTCGAGGACCTAAAATGGCCGGCCGCCAAAGGCGCGCAGTGCACCAGACGATACAATCGGCTATCTCCACGTGATGCCACTCCACTTTCTCCCCCCGACCACACGCCATTGGTCTAGGCTTGAGCTCCAGAAATTTTCCTCTGAAGAAAAAGTGCAAAAAAATCGTCCAGCGAATTTCCGACTACACCAAAACTACTGTCAGGACGCCTGTTATCGACCCAATTGCGGCGCAACCAGGTACGAATCAAGATGTCGCACATCGATTACGCTTTATACGAGTCCCCGGTGGGCTATGCCCTCTTCCAGGTGGTGCATCAGTCGGATGCCGTGGGTTTGAAGTTGAAGGAAACCCAGGCCGCCGTCAATGATTTGTCCAAGTTTGGCAAGATGGTCAAATTGGTCAACTTCAGCCCTTTCCGGTAATGCAGCTCACAGGCGGGCTCCCAGTCGCGCCACCCTCGCCGCATGAGCAATTTTGACTAACAGGGTTCTTTTCGCAGTGGCCATGTCGAAGCTCTCGAGAACATCAACCTTGTTTCCGAGGGTATCTGCTCCGAGTACCTCAAGTCCGTCCTCGAGCTCAACCTCCCCAAGAGCGGCAAGAAGAGCAAGGTCACCCTCGGTGTTTCTGAGAAGAACCTGGCTGGTGCCATCAAGGGCGAGTTCTCTGGTCTCGAGTGTGAGACCGCCGATACCTCTGAGGTTGTCTCGGACGTTATTCGCGGCATCCGCCAGCACGCCGACAAGCTCCTGAGCGACCTCAAGACTGGCGATATCGAGAAGGCCGGTCTCGGTATGGGTCACGCCTACTCTCGCGCCAAGGTCAAGTTCAGCGTCACCAAGAACGACAACCACATCATCCAGGCTAGCGCGACCCTCGACTTCCAGGACAAGGGCGTCAACCAATTCTTCATGCGTGTCCGTGAATGGTACGGCTGGCACTTCCCCGAGCTGGTCAAGATTGTCTCCGACAACTTGACCTATGCCAAGCTCGTCCTCGCCATTGGCGACAAGAAGACCCTGACCGACGACAAGCGCGACGACCTTGCCCAATACCTCGAGGAGGATGGTGAAAAGGCCCAGGCCATCATTGACGCTGCCAAGGTCTCCATGGGCTTTGACATTCTCCCCGCCGACATGGACATTATCCACCAGCTCGCCTCTGCCGTTGTCAAGCAGGCCAACAACCGCAAGACTACTGGCGGCTACCTCGAGAGCAAGATGAACCAGGTCGCTCCCAACCTGCAGGCCCTTATTGGCACTCCTGTCGCTGCCCGCCTCATCTCTCACGCTGGCTCGCTCACCAACCTGTCCAAGTACCCCGCCTCTACCCTGCAGATTCTCGGCGCTGAGAAGGCCCTCTTCCGTGCCCTCAAGAGCAAGAGCAACACCCCCAAGTACGGCTTGATCTACCACAGCAGCTTCATTGGCAAGGCCGGTGTGCGCAACAAGGGTCGCATCTCCAGATACCTAGCCAACAAGTGCAGTATCGCTACCCGTATCGACAGCTTCACCGAAAACCCCTCTACCCGTTGGGGTGAGGCTCTCCGCCAGCAGGTTGAGGATCGCCTCGAGTTTTACGCCTCTGGCAAGCGTCCTACCAAGAACGCCGACGTCATGGTAAGCTCTTCTTCAACAATTGACACCGCAAGCCACTTTACTAACAATGTTCCACAGAAATCTGTCGTGGACGCTCTTGGCGACGCCGACGAGGACGAGGAGATGGCTGATGTTGGCGCCACGCCCAAGAAGGACAAGAAGGACAAGAAGGACAAGAAGGACAAGAAAGAGAAGAAGGAAAAGAAGGAGAAGAAGCGCAAGCACGACGAGGACGAAGCCGCTCCCAAGGATGACGGCGAGAAGAAGAAGAAGAAGAAGAAGAGAAAGTCCGAGGCTGCTGATGAGTAAATCTTGACCTGAAACGGATGAGGATTCTCTTTGAGTGCGGATTTACAGTCCGCACCAGATGGCGCATGATTGTATATGACGACTGGCAAAGGGAGCTGGCGTAATGCTGTTTCGTTTGCACGCACCGCCGTTGCAGCTCTCCACGTTCGCTGTCAAGGATTCGATACGCTTCTAGATGGCTTGCTTGCGTTTGCTTGGTTGGGAGTTTCTCGGTCTTCTTTTCTTTTTCAACTCGTCGTGTTTTTTTTTACTTGATCTATGTCGGCATATGGCGTTGAGGGCATGATGGCTTTTTTTTTTGTATCTAGCTGCCACTTTTTTTTTCTCTCGAAAATTTCTCGTCGCGAGCAATGGACGGACCAAACCCGGTTCGCACCAGGAAGGATTAAGTGTTGCAGTACCATGACTTGAATAAAATCAACTATTAATTAAAATAGACTGCAAATGACAGGTCATTTCGATGGCCATTGCCACATTTGTAACTGTAGGGCGGTACCTAGGCAGGCGAGCGTTCCACACCTTGCCAGATTTTTCTTATAAATTATTGGGTTGCCAAAAGGGCTCGGTATGCACAGCCATCTTCTGACCTGTCAGAGCTGCGTTGATCTACAGGTCGACGCAGCGAAATCACAGCCGAGAGCATTTATATGGTATCATGTTTTTTTCTTCTTGGTTTTGGTTCGTCTTAAATCAAGCATTTCATTACCCTAAGCCAGATGCACTATATGCTACATCAACGCCATTTTTACTCTGGTCGTCCCAAGCGCCGAAAATGTGGTCGCCTCAAAGTCATTCCATAAACATTTCTATGGGCAAAGGAGTAATTTATTGCTTGTCAAAGACGTAGGTAAGGTGGCAACGGCCACAGTACTGGCGGTCAGCCATGGCAGCCATGAAGACACCGGCACCGCACTAGTGTTCGAGTTAGCACAGTTGTCACATCCAGTGGCCGAAAGAATGATTCCAAAGGCAGAGTAAAAACGTACAGTGTCAGCAGGGCACTCGCGGCGGAGGCGCTCAATACCACCATCCTTGTCGACCTTGTAGTACTTGAGGACGGCCAGCTTGGTCTTCTTGCGCTTGTGCTTGATCTTCTTGGGGGTGGTGTAGACCTTCTTCTTGCGCTTCTTGCCACCACCACGCAGGCGGAGGACGAGGTGAAGGGTCGACTCCTTCTGGATGTTGTAGTCGCTCAGGGTGCGGCCATCCTCGAGCTGCTTGCCAGCAAAGATCAGGCGCTGCTGGTCAGGGGGGATGCCCTCCTTGTCCTGGATCTTGGACTTGACGTTGTCGATGGTGTCGGAAGACTCCACCTCAAGGGTGATAGTCTTGCCCGTGAGGGTCTTGACGAAAATCTGCATCTTGCCTACATGATCACAAACTGTTAGACACCAACGTCGCCGAATGATTTGTGTTGATGATGACTGCAAATCGCTCCCGTGTTCTTTTCCTTTGTCCGTCGGGCCGGCGCGGCGAGGCACAGGTTAGAGAAGTAGAGCCGTCACTGTCTCAATGAACATCCAAGAAGGGCATGTTGATTGGATTCTTGTGTCGACCTTGTTCTCTGGCCCGTGGATGCCGCGCGCAAGCTCGAGGACCGGCTCAATTCGATCGAGACAAGAACTTTTTGGTTTCTCGTTGCGTGTCGTCGGGGAGGGAAAAGCGAAGAGAGGCCTCATGATGGAAACATTTCTGTTCCCCTCACAAAAGGAAGACGGTCGCGATGCAGCATCTTTCAGACGTACCTCGACAAAATTTATTTTGCCGTCCTAAGCAATCCTCAGATGTGTTTGCGGGTTGGAGAGAAAAGAAATCCTCTTGGGGTGGTGGCGGCCCGCAAATGCAATATTCGCCTAGGGCCGATGGCACAGGCCTCGCTGCTAGCATCACATGACCTAGGGTTCGCCTTTGAGCGGCCCTTGCCCTCTGCCAGTGGGAGCAACCCGCGCAGGGGTGGGGCTTCACTTTAGCCCTCCGCCCTCGCTTGTGCGCTGCTTTTGTGGGTTCAATTTCTGGTGCTTGGCGGTGGGCTCTTGCTGAGTACTAGCGACTTAAAATTCCACCAGGCGCTTTTCCGAATTTCTTGCTTCCTCAATCACAACGGCATTAGCAATTAAGTATGTTGGACCCCGCGTCGCGCCCCTTTGCGAATCAACTCACCACGAAACTCGGTGCTAACAATCATTCATCAGATACCGTCAAGATGGTCAAGAAGAGAAAGAACAAGTACGAATTCATCCCGTCCCCAAGCAACCGCGCCGCACGATGACGCTTCGAGCTCTCTCGCCGCCAAACTTGCAACTCGGTGATCAAACACCGAGTAGCTTTTGCTTTTTCAATTTACAGTTCACTAACAGTACTCCAGCGGCCGCAACAAGAAGGGCCGCGGCCACGTCAACCCTATCCGTTGCAGCAACTGCGCCCGCTGCACCCCCAAGGACAAGGCCATCAAGCGCTTCACCATCCGCAACATGGTCGAGTCTGCTGCTATTCGTATGTGCTCTCAATGCTTCGCCGCGGAAAATCTTCGCCAATTCAAAGCACCCTGCTAACACAAACCCTCAGGTGACATCTCCGATGCCTCGGTCTTCGCCGAGTACACCGTGCCCAAGATGTACCTTAAGCTGCAGTACTGCGTCTCTTGTGCCATTCACGGCAAGATTGTCCGGTACGTTGTCTTCTCCGGGAGTGTGACAACTGCGCCAGCCTCTTCCAGGCGGCGTATGTGGCTCAGATGAACCTTGGCGCATTTGAATACGCTCCTCAGAGTATTACCCCTCCACGAAAGAACAGTTTACGCTAACAGTGTTATCCTGCAGTGTCCGATCCCGTGTCGGCCGCCGCAACCGTGCCCCTCCTCCCCGTGTCCGCTTCAACCGTGACGCCAAGAAGGTCACCCCTCAGGCCCCCAAGGCGTAAGCCAGGGAACCAAAATGACGAAAAAATGAAGCAATTTTTTTGATGTGATCTTTGGCTGGGAAAAAAAGGAGTCTTGGCTGTGTTTATACGACGTCTGCATATGATACAAAGAGTACGATTTAGGTGAACTAGGATTGTGAAGCTTCTAGAATAGTTTTCACGTTCAAAAATCCAGACCTTTCAGGCATTGATCACTGATGAGCATCTCGGTTAAACTTCCGTCTTTCGTACTTGTGATGTATTTGTTTTCTTGTACAATCATTTTTCGCAGCCTGCGACAAGCAAAGTCAAATTCGGTAGCAAACAGCGAGCAGCGATACAAATCGTGCAAAGCATTACATTTCGTTGTGGATCAACGAACCAGTCAGCGCAACTCCCCGGGCTCCCTCCTCACCTAGGCACTACCCGGGAGCAAAAGGACATTTGGACGAGAGCACTCAAAAGGATCAAAGCACACACCTTTGCCGCAGCAACTGCCAATGAGGCACAAGTAGCCAGTATAACCAGCGTTTGCGCAATCAGAATCTGCGTCACATTCACTGACAAAGTTGTCGCACTGGCGATAGCCAAAGGCCACAGACTGCTGGCCGGCCGTCTTTCCGCACACGCAGTTAGTGTCTGGAACAAGCGCAGCAGCAGGGTACGCGCAGGTGCCGTCGTCGGGGCTCGTGACGGCGACGCCGCCATTCGGACAGCACGCCAGCTTGGCGGGGTTCTGGATCCTGGCCGCCAGCAGGCTGGTCGCCGCGGGAAAGTCGTCAAACGCGGCCAGCACGGGAAACGTGCTGCTGCCGGCGCCCAGGCTCAGGACGGCCGGCGCGCCGGAGGACCCGTTGAGGCTCGCGCAGGCGTCGGCGCCAAAGTTGCGGTAGCTGTTGTACGTGTCCAGGTACTGCTTGAGGTTGCTGCCGCGGCCCGGGTTGAGGCCCCTCGTCTTGGACAGCGTGCTCTTGAGGCTCTCCCACAGCTGCATGTAGTACATGACCGTGTCGTCGACCTTGTAAAACCTGTCGCCACCGGCGGCGGTGGTGCCGTTGCCAACCTGGCTGTAGAGCTCCTGCTGGAGGGCCGTCGTGTTGAGCAGGTCCTGGGCGTGGGCGTCGAGCAGCGTGACGACGCTGGAGACGTCGGCGCAGCCGCCGTTGAACGGGTCGTGCAGCAAAAAGTCGACGGCGTCGCGCTGCACGGCCGACATGCAGCGCTGCACGCTGGAGCCGGCGCTCTGCCACGGGCAGCTAAACACCCACGTCCCGTTGCCGCCGCCGCCCGGCGGGCCGACGGGGACGCACTGCTCGTCGTCGAGGCGCAGCTCTGGGTACTGCCGAACGGCTGGCCCGACGGGCTCGTCGCACTGGTCCCGGAGGAGGAGCGTCTGCGTAAAGGTCTGCTCCGTGGCCAGCAGCGTCGTGGGGCCCCGCGAGCACATCTCGAGGGACAGCTGCGCGAGCTGCACGTACATGTCGTCGACGAGGTAGGACACGGTCAGGTTGCAGTGGCCGGTGGCAAAGTGGATGCCCGTCGCGTCCAGCCGCATCGAGTTGTTGCGCGAGTCAAAGATGGTGACGGCGGAAGGATCCGAGACGTCAACGAGGTGCGACCCCTTGGCGGCGTCGCGGACGGACACGTAGAGGGGCGTGATGCCGTCGCTGTCAAAGCCGACAGAGCCGACGTACGGGTACGCCAGCGAGAGGTTGCGATGCCGAATGTCCTCATTCTGCAGGACGGCGACGAGCGGCGCGCCGTCGACAGCTTCCGGGCGGTAGTGGCATGCCTGAGAGGAAGGCGCCGGCCCGCGCAGGACGCCGGTAAAGTTGGAGGCGGGAAACGGCGTTGGCGTGGCTGTTGGCGATGCAGTGGTCGCCACTTGTGTAGAAGTGGTGGCGTTCCCAGGGAGAGTAGTCACCGTGAGCGTTGCAGACGATGTCGTCGTGGAAGTGTCCAACACTTGGCTAGACGTGGTGTTTACGGGAAGAGCAGTAGCGGAAGTGATTCGCGTCGCAGACGACATTGGGGATGTAGTATTGGACACTGGGACAGATGTTGTGTTTCCAGGTAAGGCAGTCGAAGAGGTAATCATCGTCTCAGAAGACGTCGTTGACGTGGTATTTGACACCTGAGTTGAGGTGGTATTGCCCGGGAGAACAGTCACCGAAGTAATTTCTACTTGAGAAGATGTCGGCGACGTGCTGTTCGACATTGGAGTAGAAGTAGTGTTTCCCGGGAACACGGTAGCAGGAACGCTCGGCATTGTTAGCGAGGTCGTCGGCACCGGGATAGCAGTGGTTGTTGCATTGTCTCGAGAAGTTGATGTCGTGGCTGTGAGCGCCGACGTGTTGGTGGTGCGCCACGGCGGTACAGAAGGCGGCGAATAGGTCGGCAAACCGTCCGACGTAGGAAAGGGAGTCCAAGTAGGCGAAGTCGCGGTGGCAGACGACCTATCAATTTATCAGTGTTACTTTTCGTTAAAAGTGCTGCCGTTGCGACAGACTCACAATTGCGTGTAGCTCGGCAGGGATGCATATTCTGAGCTCGTAGCATCGTGGTGGCATGGCTCGTAGATGCACGAGCACTAAATAGCTGGTCAATTGATAGTATTCTCACAAAAATGACCGCACCTCTTTTCTTACGTAAGAAGACAGCCTGCTGTCATCATAGGTTGCGAGTTCACTTGGCGTGCTGATGGTTGTGTAGCAGTCGGGATCCAGAATCATCGTGCAAAAGGCTTCGCCCTCTCCTTTCAGCGACTTGTAGAGGTCATCATGTCTACAGTCCCCATGCTCATTGACAGCCGGAAGCGCTGCCACGCAGAGGACTGCGAGTAGAAGAAGAAATAGACGCAACATGATTTTGCTGATTGAACAGGATTTCGATGGCTTGTCTTGTCAAGCTTTCATCTGTCCAGGTTCGGGAACCAGGCATGCGTGTCCTTTATACATGCAATTCGGTCCTAATTGCCAGCTAAAAAGTCGTTTGCTACTGGCAAAGGATCATGTCCGCATTGTCCTCGATTCGACGCTCTCGCGAATGCTGTAGCACAACCGAGGCCAAGGCCTCCTGTCAAACTCTGACAAGCATAGGGACAGGACACGGAACAAGGCCATGTCAGCTCATGTGCACTGCATTTGTCTCTGACGGAAACGGTAGCCCGTCAGGAACGCGAAGCGTGTTTTGTCCTACGCGAGATTTCGCCTGGCCCATTGCACGTAGTTGCCAGATGAAGAAGTTGCACATGAATATGAAAACTAGCAAAGCAATCAAACAGTACCCGTCGGAACGCTCCCACATGAGATCCATAACTATTTCCAAGTCGCAAGTAGTCTATATACAAGTTTCTATACCCAGAGCCGCAGTTCAAATAGGTCAGGCCGCTCGGCGTTCCTCTCCTCTCATTAAAACTGGTAATCGTCATCAGCATCAACATATATACAAAACCATAGAAAGTAGCGACACGACAAAACGCCAACGTGTTTCATCATCTCAGCGCAAGTGTTGTGGTATGGCCTCCCATGGCTTGTCGAGGCTGTGGCTGTGGGCGAGCAATGAAGTCTTGGTTCTCGATTGTCACACTCTTTGTCATATGGTTGACTTTGTACACGCCGACTAGACGAGCAGCAAGCTCAAACATGTTGTTTCGGAGTGAAATGACAATGAATTGGGCGTTCTTGGTGCGCTCCTTAATGTAGTTTGCAACAATGGAAACCTGCGGAAAAAAAAGTCAGCGCTGAAAGATTGTGATAAAGACGGTAATATTTGGCGAGCAGCGTGCAGTTCCCGGGCGGAGTTACGCAAACTAGGCAAGGAACTTACGTTTCTGAAATCCAGAGCGGCGTCAATTTCGTCCATGACGTAAAGCGGCGTGGGTTTGTAGTGATGCAGAGCAAACACAAGCGCAAGACTGCTCAGCGTCTTCTCGCCACCAGAGAGGTTGCCAATGTTCTTCCAGCTCTTTTTGGGAGGCATAACACTAAACAGGATACCTTCACTGAAGGGGTCCAGGCTGTCGACAAGTTCCAGCTCGGCGTTGCCGCCCATAGTAATCATCTGGTACATTTCCTTGAGGCGCAGGGAGATGGCGCTGAAGCCAGCCATGAAGCCCTCTAGTCGCATGCGTCGAAGATCATCGCAGCGCTTCTTGGCAGAATCACGCTGGTCCAAAGCCGATTGAAGATCCGAAGACCTGGAGGCATGTTCTTCAACACGACGACGATATTCAGCGAGGACACCAAGGTCAACGGCAACGTTTTGCGTCTTCTCTTCAAGAGCAGCGATTTCACCCTTCAGTGTTTCCTTGCTCATTTCGGCGAGTTCATCCGGCGTGTATTGGGGTAATTCTTGTGGCTGGTGCAGAGAACGCTCTTGCTCCTCGGCGGGATGCTCCTCTGCGTCACCCATGCTAACATCGCCCTTCTCTGCCTGCTCCGTCTCGCTCATCTCAACGTCTTCTGCGTCGGCCTGAGACTTGTCTCCGGTGGCCTCAGGAGCGGGCGTTGCACGTTTTGGGGCCGACTCGCCAATGAGATCGTTGATGTCCTGAAGAACCAGCTTAGAGAGCTTGTCGTCCCAGTAACGCAGACGCTTTTGGTTCTCGGTAAGAACCTTGCGGTTCTCATCTAGCTTGTTGCGCATCTCAATCTCCACAGCGCGCGTCTCGTTGAGCTCAGAGGTCTTTACATCCAGTTCTTCCTTCATTTCTTGAAGCTGAGCCTTCTTCGTAGCGAGGGCAGCCTTTGCCTCTTCCACATTCTGGCGAAGCTCGTCAGCCTTCGTACCCTGGTTGCTCATGTCGTCGTCGAGCTTTTCGAGCTCGTCAACGGCGGCATCACGTTCCTTGGAAGCCTTGGCAGTGTCCTTTTCAAGTTTGACCTTTTGCTTTTCAGCTTTGGCTTTGCGAACCTCGGCGAAGGAAATTTCCTCGTTGTGTGACGTAATTTGGTCCTTCAAGCCATCAACAAGGGCACGCTGCATGCGTAGCTTCTCACCGCCAACTTCCATGATTTTGTCCTGCAAGGCCTTGATCTCTTCCTCGACGCTGGAAGTCTCACCACGTAGCTTGGCAACTGCAGAGTTGAGCGAGGCAATCTCTTTCTGCAGCTCCTTAATTCGGGATGCATCTGTGGCAGACGGCTGATACTCCTGGCTGACAGACTTGACGTGACGTTGAAGATCAGCAATGTTGCGGGTGGCGCTTTCCACTTCGAGTCCAATCTTCTGCATCTTTGTGTCGAGAGCGGGGATCTCGTCGTTGATCTCTCTCATACGGTTCTCGCACTCTCGTTGGTATTCTTGAAACTCTTGGAATTTGGTTTCCCAAGTGTCTCTGTCTTGTTCAAGCTTAGCAACCTGCTCATTGGTGATATCGCTGCTAAGCTTCGACGACATGAGACCTTTCTTGACAGTTGTGCCACCACCAGACATGGTACCAGACTTGTCTATCAGCTCGCCAGCAATTGTGACTACTCGCCAACGCTTGGCGCCATAGGCAATTCGGTTGGCCTGTGCCAAGTCCACTGCTACAAGTGTGTCTTGCATAGCGTGATAAAACGCAGGTCGGAAGCGATCATGTTGTGGCTTAACCAGGTCGAATAGGCGAGGAGCATTCTCCGGCGTTTGAATCGGGGCAAGGCTTCGATCCTTGAGTTTGTCCAGGCAGATGAAGTTGCCTCGGCCAAGATTGTTTTTGCGCAGGTATTCGATGCACTGCTGGCCAGATTCAACAGTCTCGGTCACGAAGTTGTCCAGAGCGCCGCAAGCAGTCGAGACGGCAACGTCGTACTTTGCATCAATCGTGCCGAGATTCCCGAGGCGGCCGTGGAATCCTTCGATGCGTCCAGACTCACGCATACGCATGAGGGCGGCAAGAACATTGCCCCTGGTCTGGGTGCTTGAGAGACTCGAACGTGCCTCGTCGGCTTTTTGTCGGGTGCTCGAGATTTTTGCTCGTATCTTGGGTTCTTGTTCGGCAAGAATATCAATTTCCGATTGCATCTTTTCGGCCTCTTTGACAAGCTTCGACTTTTGAGCTTGGCATTCCTTGAGCTCCTTTGCCTTTTCTACCTTGGTACCTTCGATGGTCTTGATCTTGGTCTCCAATTCTTGGAGAGCCACGGCACCCGCATTTTCCTTGTCTTGGAGAATCGTCAACTCACTTTCAGCAACCGCAATGGATGATTGCTTCTCATTGATCTTCTCCAACCAAGGTTCCAGAGTCTTTTGCTTGACTGCAATTTGGTCGGAGAACTTTTGCGTCTTGCCCTGGAGCCCCTCTCGGATATTAATCAACTGGACCTCTTCCGCCTCGATTTGGCTCTCGAGATCGGCGACATCTTTGGTGCTTTTTTCCATGGTCTTGCTACTCTCTGCTATCGTCCCATCGGCAGTCGCAGAGTCCTTTTCAGCATTGGCAATGGTGCGCTCAAACTTTTTACGTTTGTCGTCGAGGAACTTTTTCTTCTCATCGAACTTGACGCGTTCTTGGTCAAACTGGGCCATCTCCTTCGAAAGAGCTTGAGTCTCCTTGTCCTGAATGTCGACCTCTTTGCTGCCTTGCTTGTACTGCTTTTGAAGATCTTTGATGAGCGTCTCATTGCCCTGATGCTTCTCAAGCTCATCGTCGAGCTGGGCCTGCATTTGGCTGATGGCCTCCTCGGTAACTGTGATATTTTCGTTGCATTCGTGTAGGAACAGCTGGTAAAGCGCAGATTGCTTGATAGTGAGTTCATTCTCGTCGCGAATAAAAGCCAGAGCGATATCCTTCTTTCCTTCAAGGCTGCTCTTTTCCTTTTCGACATGCTGCACACGGCTGCTCTTCTCAACACAGATGTCGTTGAGTGACTCGACCTCGGTGGCCGACTCCTCGATGGGAGTTTTATATTTGGAGGTACCAATGATGTCTTCCAGGTATTCCAGGAGGCCGTCTTCGTGCTCATTTGCGGCCTTGGCCTTCATCTGAGCAATGGACTCGACTTCACCCTGGAGGATCAGGAAACGCTTGTGGTCTAAATCCACACCCTTGTCCTTCAAGAGGGTGGTGACTGTGGTGAAATCGGATGTTTTGTTGTTGATGTAGTATTTGCTCGAATTGTTTTTGAACGCCTTGCGGGAGATGATCAACTCGGAGTCGGGAATGACAACGTGGCCACCGCCAGGCTATGAAGTGTTAGTGAATTGAATACGAGAGGTAATCGCAGTACAACGAACCTGGTCCATGACTTCTTGGAAGTGAACCGCGACTTCGCAGTGGTCAAGATCTGGGTACTGCGCCGAGTTGTGGATGAGGGCAGAGATCTTGCCCTGTCGCATCTTGCTGGCGCGGAATCCAAATACGAAGAGTAGCGAATCAATCACGTTGGATTTTCCGGATCCGTTGGGGCCGACTACCGACGAAAAGGTGGCGTGGAACGGACCGACTTCTTGTCGCCCGGCGTAACTCTTGAAGTTTGTGAGCATCAGGTATGTGATGACGATGCGTGACTTTGGTGTTGTGTCTTCGACAAAGGGAATAGCCATGGTGCGTTGCTTGACAACGATGTCGATTGGCTTGTCGAGAAAGGTGTCCATTGATCTCATCGGCTTGACCGACTGTGTGATATCTGGGAGGCGCGTGTTCATGCCGGTGATGTCGGCAAGCGGCGAAGCATTAGGCGGCGCGCCAATCTGCGGCGATAGAGGCTTGCTGCTCGGGGTCTGAGGCGCCAGCTTTGGCACATCTGTCACCGAAGTTCGCGGCGTAGCGCTTCGGCGGGAGAGCCTTGGTGGCTCTGAGGGCGCGGGCTCAGTTTTGACTGGATCGCCGGCGCTTTCGACGGGAGCATTCTCATCCTGCCCGAGCTCAGCCTCGGGTGCGAGCTTGTCCTCCGGCTCCGGAGTCGGTTCAGGCTCTGCCTTTGCCTTTTGCACCGGAGCAGACGTCTTGCGCGTGGTCCTTGTCGCCTTGGGCTTGGCGGTTGTGGTTGGGGCCATGGAGGCACGGCCGCTTCGCGTCCTGCGCGACGGGAGCTGGGAAATGTCTTGGTCAAGCTCATCGGGCTCGCCATCTTGGGTTTTGCTGATACCCGACAGGTCATCGTCAGAGTCGACAACGGCGTTGCGGCGGGTAGCAACGCGTCGGGACGACCGTGTTGGCGCGGCCGACATGGTGAATACAGCTGTCGCAGGTGCGTGGCCTCAGTCGGGTCAGTATGCGAGGTGGCGCGGGAAAAGTCCAGACAGGGAGAAGAGAATATCTTCTGCTCGTGGCCCGTTGCGCACAGGGTAATCTGTTGTGGTTAGTGATGAGGTCGGTCGTTGTCACCCCGCGCGTGTTGTGCCTGAGCCAGACTGCGACTAAGTGGCTTTTGTTTGGAATTGCCCGAAATGGGGGTTTGTAAACAATGGCCCCAGCCCGGCCACTCAGAAGCCGCTGATGTGTGAAGAGAGTGGGCCAATCACGCCGTCCAAGTTGCAGGGCTCAGTATGTTTTCCCAATTTATTACTTATTAGTCCATTTCAGGATACCAAGTAACTTGTAATGGAGTCTCCTAGCTGCTCTTATTTGATCAATTTTCACGGGAAATCAAGCGTCTTCGGTGGATGCATGGCCGTTAAGTATCGTGCCGTGCTTGCAGCGCTGTAGCTCATCGTGAAGAACACCAGTAAAGGCCCTGCTTGAAAAATGCAAATTTAAATATTTAGCTACTTTAATACATCCGCGAAATCTACAATAAATTGAATATTTCCAATTGTCTTTGAGCTTCTTGCGCAACATCATGGCGGCTCGCTGGTGGGGCGTCGCGACACCAGGAATCGGCAGCTACGCTACACGTGATTTTAATCACCCAAAGTTCGAGCTTCTCGGGGATCTCGTTAGCCCACGCAGCATTCTTGTATAATTTCGCCGTCTCTACCAGCTGCTTCGCATCTTCGATATCATGTTGGACTATACACAGTTCCAGCAGGTCTTCCCTGCCAGCCTGCACAGCCCGTACGAGCGCAAGCTGCAGCAGGACATTGACGCCCATCGCAAAACATTGTCGGGCGTGCTCTTCATCGACCGAGTCCTGCGCGCTCTTGGCATCGCAAAAGGTTGGCTCTACTTTGCATGGCCCGAGCAGATCCAGAAGACTAACATGCCTTTGCGCAGCCAAGGTTTACCCTCCCAAGACGGACAACGCGCTCAAGCAGCTTCACCAGAGCGTCTGCGATGCTGCTGTGTCGACACACCACAAGCTCTCGCTCTTCTACTACGTGCTACTTGATTTCGACAGCTCCAACGGTCCTTCGTACATTTCACAGGAGTTTGTCGCTGCCTCCAGACTTCCTGCCAACTACCAACTATTCATGCGGGGTCTGTGGCACATGGACCACTTAGAATTCTCGGTGCGTCTGCCTCTTGCTCGAGCCTCATCTGCTTAACTAACCCTTGTTTCTCTCTAGAGCGCGCTCGAATACGTCTCACATCCGTCCCTCGGTCCAGACTTCTCCGACGACATCATTATCGCGCTGGTCCAGCACGCCCCCAACGAAGACTACACCCTTCCTCTCGCTTACTTTACATCGGTGCGACCTATCCTCAAGTCGTCAATCGCCGTGGAGCTCCTCTTTGACGCAATGTCAAGAACGAATGTTACCGAGGCGCTTCTGTACTCGCGAACATTCCCTGACCACGCGCGCGAGCAGCTCTTTCTGAGGCTGATTGCGTCCGTACTAGACGGGAGCAAAGGCGACGAAATCACGAGCCAGGCTAGTGAGCTCGTGTTTCTCCCCTTTGACACCACCGAGGATGCCTGGTTTGAGGATTTCCTTTCCAACGGAGAGGGTCGCACCTTGAAACGAGCCAAAGATATGCTGCTCGTGCGCCGCATTGCGTGCGACAGGTTTGAGGAGCTGACCAAGTACAAAGCCAACAATGAGTGGGCGGCGGTGCTGGAAGGGATCAAGAGCGGCGTGGATGGACATTTGCAGTAATCTGTCTACCATGTGTATAGAAAATCCGACGTATTTTAGGCATAGCGCAGGCGTTCAAATGGATTTGTTCACACAACATCACCCCGTCCAGATGTGCCTACCCTATACGTGAGCTCAGATCTCTACGTAGCCTTTCTGAGCTACTTATTACGCTTTGGAGCGAAGTAAATTTTTCAGCTACTAGTCTTGGCTCACAAGTATCTATCGACCGCTATATTGACGAGTACAAAAACAGTGCAGTTGTACTCAGCATTGGTTGTTGAAGTGGCGCTTTATCCGTCGTCTCGCTTGGGGCGCCATCGCAGTGTTTGTTTTCTGATAGCCACGACGAGTAGCCGATTCAAACAAAACCTCACGCCCGCAAACTGTTCAGGCTATACTAAAATTGCTCCCATTTTTCAATCATTTCTTTTTGGATTATTAGATGATGTTGTCGTGCGAATGTCTCGTGAGATTTAACTATTGTAAAGTCTCATCGTTCGCGTCTCCACACAGTTGGTCGCCAAACGAGTCCCACGGAATCTTGGCCTTGTCTTGCCATGCTATCCCATCAGTCGCCCACAGATTGTGCAGCATCCGAAGAATATTCGGCACATAGGGGCTCTCGATACCGCAGGTCCATTGGCCAGACCCAGGCCCCAGTGCGCAGTCGTCACTCTGCCGCTCCCACCCATCACAGGGCAACCCGCGCTTCTGTTTTTGGTGACGCCGCGGGATAAAGGGTTTCCGCAATATCTTCATCTCTTTGGCTGTACTTTGACCCGAGGACGCCCAGGACGACGCGATTCGCCGCCAGAATACCGTCGGAGCCAGCGTACTCCTGGGCGCCACGCGAAACCCGTGGAAGCATTGCTCTAGCCGAATCTCCTCGCGCCTGCACTCCCCATCCCCAATTGCTGAGAAATGGGATTTGGGAAAATTGAAATTTGTTATTGAGTGCGTCAATTCTCGCATAAATAAATAAAAAAATTGCTCGGCGGGGATAATTTGCGCAGTTGTTATGATTAGCCAGCGCGATACGACGAGGTCCCGGTCTTGAGCAACGTCATCGTGCGTCTCAAGAACGGTCATTTCTTCTCCAATTGCTGTAAATTTACCAGCAATTGGATTTTCTTGTATGTAGTACTGTACCTCCTCTTTTCAATAATTCTTTAGGCGTACTGCGGACAGATGCCGTTGGAGTCTTTGAATCGGCGAATTGGCTTACATCGCCTTGGGACTTGGCCGAGTTTGGGCTTATTGTTATTCGGAAGCCGGTTAGCCTTTACCTTAGAAAGAGCGCCAGAGCAATGAACTATATATATACCCGAGACGTGGTCGAATCAATCGATTTTGTACGCTTCTTTGATTAGTCGACTCAGCTGCTTCTGATATGGCTAGTTCGCTACATCACAAGTCACACTGGCCTATGTCTGTCCTCGGGCTCTTTTCCCTTTGCTCTGTGGATCATTGAACTCGAACAACACTAAATACATATCCTTGATGCCGTTGGTCCGCAAGTCGCTGCCAGTGCGCCGGCAGCATTTGCTGTTTTGCTTAGCATCGCCGCAGAGGTTTCGCGTTTCGCCGACCCTCCGTGTTTTCCCACCTTGACCTGGGCCGAGACAGCGGTGGCTCAATTTAATACGAGGGCCATGGCTGCCTTTCTTTGTCTCGAAGAAAGCGGCGCCAGGTCGAGGGGCAAAAATGTATTGCCTTGGTCTTGCAATATACGAAAAGTTCATTCTGAAGCTCCGGATCTAATTTGTCGAACAGTCCACGTGAGATCTCGAACTTGCGCAAAGGGGCAATGTTCTAGAAGCGATGGCGTCGCGCCATCATCAATGTTGCATCGCCTGGGCTCACCTCCAGGGGCGCCGCCCAAGCCCACCTTTGCGCCTGCCAAGATCTGGGCTTATTTTAGTGCTGGTCCAAAGAGTGCCGAATGCCACATCTAAACATGCCGTGGTGGCGTTGAACTCTAGTAATTAGTCGGGCTCGGCACACCGGCGCCATGGACCAAAAACGTCACCGAAGTGGAGAGTTGGTTGCAGGGGCAACTCGTCGTCCGCTCGTCGTCTTGCGTTCCCCCGAAGAACTGGGCTGGATAGATTTATTCCAGTCACGAGCACATATTTCTCATTTGACGGAGATCCGGATGGACAATTATGAGGGGCCCCAACAGAAAATGACGGGGCCCCGTGGCAAGACAAGAAGCGAGAGGGCCGTATCCGAATGGTTCCGTCTCCATTGTGGAGGGACAAGAGAAAAAATTGCCTCGATTGTTGTGCCAGGAATTCGATACAACGTGAGTGGCCCACAAGGTGAACCGTCGCTGCCCGATTTGAACGTTACAGCTAGTGCGGGTAAAAAACGAATTAGCCTTTCTTGAAAGCTGTTGAGCCGCATCTCCTCTCGCCCGATATAGACCGTGCGCGATTCAGTCACAGGCACAGGCCTTGCCCTTGCCTAGCCATCAATACGAGTGATGCTAACAAAAAGATGGGCAGGAAGAAAACTGAATCTCATAATCTATGCATTATATATGATATCTGGTGTTTGCTCAAATCGTCTCAAAGTAGTCTTATGGTATTTGATGACCTGGCCGGATCTATTGTAGCTTTTGTATCGACTGCAAGAGAAATTGCGCTCCGTTCAAGGCTGGGCGGTCCACTACCTGAACATGCTGAAACTTATAACCTGCCTTTTCGACGGAGCCTACAACCCGCCTGCGGTATTCCTCATCCTGCATTAGACCTCCTGCCAACACCAGGCTGGCCTTGGCCGGCTCGATGCCTTGGCTTGAGGCCAGCAGAGTGACAAGCTCTGCCAGGCTGTCAGCGCCCGCTGAAATGATACGCTCTGCATCCTCGTTTACCCCGGCCAGGGCCAGGACTGTCTTTGCTACCCCAGCAATGCGGCTGGTTCTATCCATCACGGCATCCTCGGGCTGCTGCGGAGCAGAACTGGGCACCATGATAGTGCTGAGCAAGTCTTCTGCTTCCGCTTCCGGGAACTGCTCCTTGAAGTGCTTGAATATCGCATCTGCAAGCGGTAGTAGGGGCTGAGAGAGCGCTCCAGCGTTCTTGCGCATGCGGCTCACGTCGCTGGCACGCAACGCCAGTCGCAGCGCCTCTCGACCGATTCCGTAGCCAGAGCCGTCGTCGCCGAGCAGGTGGCCCCAGCCACCAGCACGGCTTGTGCGGATGAAACGATCGTTTTCTTTCCGAAAGCTCATGCTCACGGAGCCGGTGCCTGCGACCAGGACAATAGCCGATTCCACGTTCTTTTGCGGAGCGGATGCCACGGGTAGGAGATCTATGTCTGTGGTGACTTCAAGTCCGGCACCAACTTTGAGATTTAATAGCCTAGACAGTCCAGAGTCGATTGAGGACTGCAGTGTAGGTCGATCATAGCCGGCGATACCAACCCAAGCTGCAGCGAATGCGATTGAGGAGAAGCGGCGTCCCTTTGTTGCCGGGCATGACTCTGTCGCCTGCTGAATGGCATCCGAAATGGTTGACAGACAGGCATCTAAGCCATTACTTGTTCTGCGAAGATATCAAATCAGTTGCCGCGAGATGTGAGCAAGGGTACGGCATTCGGGGTGTACTTACATGTTACATGGCCCTCCAATGCCTGTCCCGACGGCCCCATCTTTGGAAAGAACCGTAGCCTTGCAGCTTGTGCCCCCCGCATCAACACAGAGGACAATGCCGCTGTCGTCATTGGTCTCTGTGCTTGACTCGGTTTCAGCTTCTGCAAATACTTGGGCAAGAACGCCTTTATTTCGGTCAAGCCGTAGCTCGGCTTCTGCTACGTCAACATCCAAGACGATGACTACGGCCGCGACCTTGGTGCTGCCACGGCTAGCTGTGAGAATGGCATCCAGATCTTCATCAGAATGGTGACAGCGCTGGCCGCCAATAGCTCTCAGAATGTTTCGCGCACGCTGCTGCAGCTTAATATTCGTGGCTTTGAGGTCCACCATCTACATAGCGTATTAGTTGCACAAGCTGTACTAGGATGAACTGTCAAACTTACCAAATTTCCATAAGTTTTACCCAACTTGACCATGATGCCTGTACTAATCATGTTCAAGGCCAGTTTTGTAGCAGTGCCGGCTTTCATTCTCGTGCTGCCCGTCACCGACTCGGGGCCGGTGACAGCACTGACGAGGAAATCTGCACTGCCTTCTGTTCCAACGGCAGACGGCTGCACACAGACAACACCTACAGTGACGCAGCCAATTGACCTGGCATACTCTAGACCTCCAAGGACATAGGGGGTTCGCCCAGAAGATGCAATGCCAATCAAACAATCCAGGCCTGGCTTAATATTGAAAGCGTCAAGATCAGTCTTGGCAGCGGATCGGTCATCCTCCGCGCCTTCCTTGGCGTTGCGTAGCGCGTAATCGCCTCCTGCAATCAGGGCAATGAATTGATTCGAGGGGGCTGAATATGTTGGCGGGATCTCAGAAGCGTCCAGCACACCCAACCTATCGACTTGGTCAGCGGAGCTCTTCCGAGTGCCTGTCAGCGACGCCGGAATCGTAGCTTCCAAGTCAGCTTGCCGATTATGACCTCTTTGACGCGGTGGCTGCCAAAGAGGTGCAGAGGTGCAGCCAAATGGTCGGCTCCGAGACTGTGGCTTTTCGCCTCTGCTCTACGGGTCAGAACAAAACATACCTTCCGCTAGTGCCGGCACCAATGTAAAACACGCGACCGCCTCTGCGGACTTTTTCGGCCAGCGCATCAATCGCTCCAGCAATGTCTGGGAGGCATGGTGTGATGGCCGCAGGGACACGGCAATCCTCCTGATGCAGGATGCGGCAGAGCTCTTCCGTGGATACCTTGTCAATGGCCGTGGTTCTCGGGTTCCTGTTCTCGGTCTGCAATCCGCCCAGCTCAACGGTTGTGGGTGACATTGTGACCGTTGCTTCGTCGGGATATCCCTTGCGTTGGATAGGATACAGAAAAGAGCTAGGAGCTCGAGGTACGACAAGTGTAGTTGGTTATCTATGCACCACCTCGGCACTTTGTTCTAGAAGGCCACTCGAATATGTCGCGTACAGGTAAAAGGTGCGAAAATTGGACACTTCCGTCGCTCAAGACGCCGACTAAAACGACGCCTGTAAATTGTAGACCGGCCGCCACAAACCCCCACGAAGACACTAACAACGCCGTTTTTTCAGCCAAGACCCATACACAGGCCCTTGACGGGCACAAATATGCCGGGAAGCGACGCGCTTTCGCGGCGAGTCATGCCTGATTTGGCTAGAAGCCTGTACGCCACTGTGACGCCGGCACCTGTACGATGTCCATCGACACTTTGCGGGTTTGTGACTCTCTAATAAAGGCCGACTTATTTCCCCTAGAATCCCGGAAAAGGCGGCATTCTGGTAACAAAGGTATTGGCACATTTCGTAGCGAAAGAAGTTTCGTCCTGTCCCCCCCACGACTCCCCCATTCGGCTCATTCTTTTAACTGGAGATTGCTTTCCTCTTATCCCCACCTCCCATGGAAAAAAGGCAGTGCTTGAGTGCCAATATTTCCACTCTGCTGGGACCGGGCAAGAAGAGACTTGTGGGGAGACACTAAGATGTAACGTGTGAAGCTGAGTTTTAGTTTGCCTTGACGCTAACTAGTCTGGATTGGAACTCGGGTTTTTTCTTTGGCACGAGAACAGACAGAGTCCTTCGTCATCCAAGTACATACCCCGGGGGGCATTGTCACGACTACGAGGCAACGTGCTGGGGGGGGTTTCGGTAGCCACCCTCCATTTGCTTTATAAGAACCGCCAACCCCATCCTGCGCATGTTCCCCAGATTGTCTGATCTCCTCTGAGCGTGACCGCATCTATTCTTCCCCAGAAATCTCCTACAGCTCAGCAATGGCGCAGGCGGCCCACGAACTTGACAAGATGCCCTCCGCCGACAAACACATCGAGGACAGCGCCACTGGCGCTGGCCAGCAGGCGTCGCCAATCACTTCAGACCTGGAACAGGGCCACGGGCAGACCAAACTCATGCGTTTCTACTCGCATCCCTGGACGCAGATTCTGCTAATTTCCATGATCTGCTTCTGCCTTCCTGGAGTATGCAGCCAACATGAAAATAAAATGAAAAGACAACACCACTAACACTCATGCAGATGTACAACGCTCTCACAGGTATTGGAGGCTCTGGCCAGGTTGACCCGACCGTTGCCGCCAACGCCACCGTCGCGCTCTTGGCCACCACAGCTGCAACCGCTCTTCTTGTTGTCGGCCCCATCTTCTCAGTCACCGGGCCTCGAATCTGCTTCCTCATCGGCGGATGGGCCTATGCCCTGTACAGCGGCAGTCTGCTGCACTTTAACCACAGCGCCAATGGCGCATTTGTGATTGGCTCCGGCGCCGTGCTTGGCATCGGCGCCTCGTTCATCTGGATCGTGCAGGGGGCCATCATGACGACCTATGTTGACGAATCTCAAAAGGGTCGCGCCATTGCCGTCTTCTGGGTCATCTTCAACTTTGGCGGCGGCATCGGCTCGCTGGTCTCGTTCAGCCTCAACTACAACAACACTGCCGGCACTGTCAGCGATTCGACGTACATTGCTCTCATGGTCATCATGATTTTCGGCTGGACGCTGGGATTCTTCATCTGCTCCCCCAAGCACGTTCGCCTGGCGCAGCTTCACAGGGCTGTTGAGACGGAGAAGAACACCATCAAGGGCATGTTCAAGATGACGCTCAGCACGCTCATGAAGTGGCGCGTCGCCTGCATGATCCCTCTCTTCTTTTCCGCAAACGTCTTCTACAGCTACCAGCAAAACAACGTCAACGGCTACACCTTCAACCTTCGCACACGATCTCTCAATGGCGCGCTGTACTGGTTCTCCCAGATGGCTGGCGGCCTCTTGATTGGCCTGATCCTGGATCTTCCCATGCTCAGCAGGCCCAACCGTGCCCGCCTGGGCTGGTTCTTTGTCTTTGCGACCGGCATGATCATCTGGGGCGGCGGGTACCAGTTCCAGCTGTGGCAGGACAAGTTCTTCGCCGAGGGCGGAAAGCAGACTCTCGACTTCAAGGATAGCAAAAAGGCCGTGGGACCCATGTTCCTGTACATCTTTTACGGATGCTACGATGCTCTCTGGCAGGGCTTCGCTTACTGGCTCATCGGTACCGAGTCCAACAGCACGTCCCGCGCGGCGGTGCTCGTGGGCATGTACAAGGGTCTGCAGGCTGCCGGTGCCGCTGTTGCGTGGAGGCTGAATGCTCTGCACCTCGCCCCCATGAAGCAGCTGGCCATGGACTGGGGCCTGTGCATTGGCTCCTTGGTTTTCGTGCTGCCAATGGTTCTCACCATCTCGGACAAGACAATCGCGGAAGAGGAGGCCGGGTTCTCTGGGTCCGAGGTGCAGGACGCCAAGCTGGCGGAAGAGTAGGGAGCAGAAAGCATTTGTTATTATTAGCCTGTATTATGAAATCACTTGTTTATAGCTTGACGCGAACCCTTGGTCTCATGTGATATATCGTTGGGAACCGCTGCGGCGATATTTTTGCGGCGGCGCGAGACGTGGCCAGAATTAGTCAAAGAACCTCCAGTGTTGCCCAGCGAGAGATTTAAGGAAATTTTGACCGCAGTAGAAAAAGCATCATCTCGAGAAATGATGCGTGTACTATCTTTGGCGTGATACTTCAGGTCCACATGGGTTGCGCTGACGCGTGCTTCTTTGTCAGCTAGCCACATTGCTTGACGTGGAAAGAGTTCGCCGAGACTACTAATAAAGAAGTAATAGTTGGCAGGGCGCTTGCATTAAGATAGATTTCGTAGCTTGATAATTAATTATTACGAAAAATAGAGGTTTAAAAGATACGAAAAATAGATGAGGGATCAGAGTGATAGGAACAGAAGGACAACAAAGGATCGTAGTACAAGTTAGAGATCATATTTAAAATGTAATGAACCGCCGCCTCTACTCGAAAGGCGTCCCTCCATGTTTACCCTGCCACAAGGGCTCTCTTCTTTGTTGTTTTGTCTGGCCCATACTTGTATTGGTTAGGCGTAGTCAGCCTCGTCTTTAGTGTGATGCACGCGTCTAGTTGCATCTCGTATCACACACAGCATCTCGACCCCTGTGCTCAACGCCTCGCCCCGCCTCAGAGTCGTTACAAAAGTCCCCGACATCAGACATGCTTGAGAAGATGCTTACAGCCCTGGACTGATCTACCAATGCGCTCTTCCTTTCAACTTTCCAACGAAACCTCAGCCATGGAGTGCATTACGCCGTTGAACCCGGCGGTCCAGTCAATTGCAATTTCGGCCGTCTTTCTAGCCTTGCTTCCCTATGCCTGGACACGCGCGCGCCGATCCGAAGTCAAAGTTCGACCCGGCTCCTTGGAAACGGCAAAACTTGTCCGTACCACTCATGGCAATCATTGAACACAGGATATGCTGACTTTTGACGCGCAGGTTACTGGCTATGCTCTTGTGGCGGCAACGCTGGCGCATCTGGCTGCGTTTCTGGCGCGGCCCAACAATGCGCCATCGGTGGTCGCCGTCATCTTATCCCTCGTTGGCGCAGCTGGCGCTGCCTTGCTGTCATCTGTGTGCCACAAGAGGGCGCTTAAATCGTCAAACATCCTCGTACTTTATCTCCTCCTCGCAGGGTGTTGGAATCTGTCTGCCGTCTCGAAACTGGCGGCATCCGACCGTCTAGAGTATCTGCAATGCTTCGCACCAGTGATAGGTATCATCCAGCTCGTGTTTTTGTTCCTCGAATGCACCTCGAAGCAGGATATTTTTCTGCCGCAGTACAAGTCCTTGGCGCCCGTCGAGACTGCGAATTTGTTTAGCGCCATGTCATTTTGGTGGATGAACAAGTTACTCGCACAGGGAAACAAGCACATTTTCCAAAATGAGGACATGCCGCCTCTGGACCATCATCTCCAGGCAGCTGGCTTAAGCGAAACTATTAAACATGCGTGGAGTGTCAGAGGTAATTATCCATCACGACTCACGATGCATCCTACCTAGGCTGACTTTCACAGTGAAACCCGAGACGAAATGGACGCTGTGCAAAGTTCTGCTCAAGACACATACCCGTCAATTCGTCACTACTTTGATTCCCAGGCTTTTCATGGTTCTTTTTGACTGCAGCCAGCCGCTACTCATCAAAGCCGTCATTCGTTACGTCGAGTCACCTTACCGGCAGAGCTCCTGTTACGAGCGCTACCTGGTTCTCGCTGCCATGACGGTGTACCTTGGCTCGACATTCTCAGGCTCTCAGTACCTTTACAAAACGGCACGACTTCAGCTCACCGTAAAGAGTTCCCTCACATCCCTGGTTTACCAAAAGACACTGGCTACAGCCGCACATGCAGCGGACACTGGAAAAGCCACGACTGTAATGAGCACTGATGTGGATGCCATCGCCCAGGCTCCATCCATGTTTCATGATCTTGTTGGAAGAATACTGGAAGTGACCTTCGGCCTCCTGATTTTAGGGGACCAAGTCAAGTGGCTTTGGCCCGTACCTTTGATCATTATTTTCTTTTGCTCTCGAGTCAGCAAATTCGTTGCACAAAACATTGGACGCCGTCAAAAAAACTGGAACGAGGCAACCGAGCGTCGCATCGGAGCGCTAGGGTCTATTCTAGGATCGATGAAGAGTGTCAAAGCGCTGGGTATCACAGACGCGTTGCTGTCGTATGTTGCCAATCTGAGAAAGGATGAACTCTCCCGGGCCGGGGAGAAGCGTTTCATGGATTGCCAATACAACTCGAGCGCAAACGCTCTTGGCGTCTTCTCCCCTGCAATCACAGTCGCCCTCTTCGCAGTCGTTTCTCATGCGCGAAACGTTCCTCTGGACACGGCGGTTCTGTTTACAACTGTCGCGGCCCTCTCCATCGTGACGCATCCCGCCAACATGATAATGACCATCTATCCACGAATTGTCTCTGTTGCCGCCAGCTTCGAGCGTTTTCAAGAATTTCTCTTGGCATCTGCCCTGGACGATACTCGGAAGGTTGATGAAGAGGATACACCAGTCAGCATCCACAGCGGCACTGCAGTCTCGCTCACGGATGTTACAGTCAATGGCAACAATGCCCAGCCAATCCTAAGCAATATCGACCTCAAACTACCGTATGGATCTGTCACCGTTTGCTGCGGCCCTGTCGGCAGCGGAAAGTCTGTTCTTGGCAAAGCAATTATTGGTGAACTACCCACTGCGAACGGCATTATAGAGATATCCTCGAAGAGAATCGGCTTTTGTGACCAGGCGCCATGGGTCATGGCAGGCACAGTAAAGCAGGTTATCTGTGCGTTTGCCTCGTCTGTCGACGAGGTCAAGTATAGAGCTGTTGTCAAAGCTTGCTGTCTCGACCATGACCTCAGCCAACTGCAGGAAGGCGATGACCTGCAAATTGGAAGCCGAGGTGTCAATCTGTCTGGCGGCCAGAAACAGAGAATCGCACTTGCTAGACTACTCTATACCGACGAGGCTATTGTGGTGCTCGATGATAGCTTTGCAGCTCTCGATGGAACGACCGAAAGCCAAGTTATCCAGAACCTGGTCGGACCTGCTGGGATTTTGCGCCAGAATGGTGCCGCCGTCTTGTGGATTACGAACTCTGCCCAATACTTCCATCTTGCCGACCATGTTCTCCTACTGGAGCAGGGAAAAATTTCTCGGCGAGGAACTGCAAAGGAGATGAGCCCTCACGTCAGTGCGCTTCGCAAGTTCAACGTGGAAGATGAGTCCCTCTCTCTCGAGCCGGCCGCACGCCTTGCCAAGACGCAGGCCAAAAAAGACGCACAGAACGATCTGTATCGCCAGACGGGCGATATTTCACTCTACAAGTTTTACCTCAAATCCACTGGTCTCGTGGCACCAATCGCCGTCGTTGCCACCACAGCTACATATGCCTTCTTCAACACCATATCCACCTACTGGATAAAATACTGGGCAGATCATGACGGCTCCAATACTACGGTTTTTGCTTTGGGATACGTTTTCATCGCATTCATGGCCTGGGTGGGCACGTCCGTTCACATGTGGACCACACTGTGCCTTCTCGCCAAGCGATCCGGCACTCATATACACAATGTCCTTGCCGTAAAGATATTCGGCGCGCCTCTTTCGTACTTTGTTGCTACCGATATAGGCGTGACACTGAATCGTTTCAGCCAAGATATTGACTTGGTCGATCGGCAGCTGCCCAACGCATTTGCCCGCTTCGCAACGCAATGCTGCAAGATGACGGCACAGATTGTCGTCATGTCCCTTGTGCAAACCGGGGTTGCTTTTGCGGTGCCTGCCTGCGCGGTCGTGGTCTACTTTGTCCAGCGCGTATATCTACGTACGTCTCGCCAGCTTCGCGTATTGGATCTTGAGGCAAAAGCCAGTCTGTATTCGGGCTTTCACGAAACCGTAAGTTGTCATGCATAGTATATCAGCAAATAGTGGCTGGCCCTGCTCACGCTTAGTATTGCAGATTGAGGGACTACCAACGATTCGCGCTTTTGGATGGCAGCGTGCTGTCGAGCAGCGTAACATCAACGCTATTGACTTGTCCATGCGCCCCGTCTTTCTTATGCGTTGCCTCAACAGATGGCTTTTGATTGTGTTGGAATTGATTGTCAACACTGTTGCGGTTGCAATTGTTGCGTCGGCCGTCATGGGAGCCAGTGGCCGAGGCACCGGTGTGGGGGTTGCGCTAAACTTGGTCATATTGACAAACACCACGCTCATCAGTCTAGTTCTTGGCTTTACAGATCTAGAGGTTTCTCTCGGCGCCATTGCGCGCCTCAAAAATGTTGAAGAGATGACACCGCAAGAGGATCTTCCGCAGGAGACAACTGCGCCCGATGAGCACTGGCCGACTCGTGGTGAATTGGTGCTGAAGGATCTCGCCACGGGATACAGGTGAGTTGTTATACATTGGCGAGAAAACAAAGAATGAGCGCTAACTGCGATTCATAGGATCAATCACAACGTACTCAGTCACGTTGATCTGACCGCCAACGCTGGTCAGAAACTGGTCGTCTGCGGGCGCACCGGAAGGTAAGATTCTACATCGAGCGTTGTGAAGTCAGGGCTTACCAACAAGAACAGTGGCAAGAGTACCATATTTATGTCCCTCCTCAGACTGATCGAAAGCACTGGAGCAATCAAAGTGGATGGAACAAACATCTTAAACGTACCTCGATCTATCGTGCGCAGTCGCTGCTTCATTGCCGTCCCACAAGACGGCATTGTGTTCAAGGATGCAACGCTACGATTCAATCTGGACCCTACATTGACAGTCGCAGACAATGTCCTGAAAGATGCACTCGAATCCACCGACCTTTGGACTGTGTTTTCAGCCGGTGACGATGAGGTCGGCGACAGTCTGGACCAGAAACTCTCTAGCCTTCCGCCACTGTCCGCCGGCCAGCAACAGCTCTTTGCCCTCGCGCGTGCCGTAGCTCAGAAACATCGGGCGGCTGTATCGCACCCGTACTCCGACAACGAGCCAGACCAACCACACCGCGCCAAGCCCATTGTCCTCCTCGACGAGCTCACTGCATTTATGGACTCTGCCACGGAGACCAAGGTCTACGATGTTGTCGAGAACGAGTTTGTTTCCGAGGGACATACTGTCATTATCGTGTCGCATAGACTCGGTGGGCTTCTGGGAAGGCTGCTGGAGGGGGTGGATGCTGTCGCTGTGCTCAAGGATGGACGGTTGACTGTCGAAACCGACTTTAACAAGCTCGCCAATGTGGAAAGTGGTGACGACCAGATTACCTCCTCAAGCTAGTTCGGTCGAGATTGTTGCTGAACTGGCTATCAACGGGTGGCTCTCAGACAGCAGGATTATCGAACGTGCCCATTTGGGGGTTCCTGGTATATCCAGGCAGAGGGAGGTCTGAAGCCTTGTTCAGTGCAAAGGCGATTGAATATTAGTATACATACTGCATACCACTTCTCTACTCTTGTTGCTTCACATGACTGCTGCAAGCCAGCTCGAACTTTTGTTGGCCTTGACTCATGGTGCGATCTCGCCTCGCGCGCCGTGGAAAAACTCACAAAGCAGTAGGAAATGCAACATATTGTCTCCAAAACCAGGTACATAAGAAATACTAGCTAGAAACAGAGCCATACAAAACTCGCCACAGGTTGCACAGCTCGACGCGCACACGCATCCAACTATGGCGACACATGAATAATTTCTTAGCAAGAAATGAACCACTTTGTCGGCGATCATCTAGCACAAGTTGGAAGAAGGCTCCGGGTCGGCCTTGCAGCTACCCTTGCTAACACAGTCCTGGCTTTGCTCGGCACACCGAAGCCAAACCGACTTGGTCTTGTACCCGTCCTTCCACAGACCGCGACAAGTGCCGCGGTTTCCATAGCCATATCCATACCACTGGCCAGAGCAGTCGGAGTTTTGCCAATAACTGATCTGGACCTGGCCCTTGGGACAGTTGCCGGCGCTGTCAATATCCAGACTGCCCACCTGGCAGTCTAGGTTCATACACATGCCATCCGTGTTCTGCTTGATGGCGACATCGTTGTGTTGGTCACCGGTGCTGTCGGTATGGTAGTGGCTCTTGAGTTTAAACGACACGTCGTTGCCGGGCTGCTGGCCCGAGCAGAGACCATGCGACGGCTCTGGAGACATAGTGCAGGTCTTCTTGTTCACACACTCATTCTCTGACTTGGCGCAGCGGAGCCAGAGAGATTTGAAGTTGGCGCCGCCCGACCAAAGCTGTCGACAAGGGTGTCTGCTGCTATAGCCGTAGCCGTACCAGTCGCCAGAGCAGCCGGCGTTCTGCCAGTAGCTTATCTGGACCTCGCCATCAGGGCAGCTGCCAAGGCTGGCAGTATCCAGAGAGCTGACCTGGCAGTCCGTGTCTATACATGTGCCGTTAGAATCCGAGCGAATCAAGACCTCGTTGGTGACGTCGCCCGTGCAGTCCCCGTCTTATGGGACATGAGAAGAAGAGCAGTTTCCGTGGCACTAGGGGGACTTACAGAAGTTGACGAAGTTGATGTGAAGGTGGTGGAGGTGGAGGTTGAGGTGGTGGAGGTCGAATTTGAGGTGGGAGTAAAGGCAGGTTTGTTGCCCTCGACGACGTTGAAGAAGCCGTCACCACCGCAAATCTCGGAGGAGTTGCCGGCGCAAGGCAGGCTGCAGTCCGTGGATGAAGAGCTCATATCACCATTCACGTACTGGCCGCACCAGCATTCGGCGCCAGCCTTGAAACCGACGTATTTGTAGCCGACATCCCAGCAACCATCCTTGCACTTGAGGCGGGTGAAGTCCTTTCCAGTGGGCGAGGCAAGTTTCGTCTGGAAGGGAGGCCGCGACGCATCTTTGTAACAGCCACGGTCTGTCCACGCCGGAGAGACGGAAGTCGACGTGGTAGTCGTCGTGGTAGTACTCGTGGTCGTGGTCGACGTAGAAGTCCGCTCCGCCAAGACGGCAACGCAATACGCATGCTCGGCCCAGCCCTGACAGTCGACAGTGAGAGACGGGTTCCAGCGAGCAAAGTCCTCGGGAGAGACTAGCCAGGACTCTCGGATCGACTCGCAAGTCCTTTGGCCATAGTTATCGTACCAATAGCTACAGGTCTTGATGGTACGAATGTCGTAGCTAAGAAAAGGCTCTATGTCGGCTGTGGCCACATGCACCAAACCGGCCAACCATGCCGAAGACAGAAGCTGAGCAGAATTCATTTTGGAGACAGTATCCCCTCAAGTGAAGAATCAGTAATAAGAAAGAAGAGCCGAGTAAACCCGCTTAAAAGTATGTGAAAAGGAAGAGGAAGGGGGGGCGGGGGGGGGGAT